>JAHKKF010514343.1:0-30474 GCA_019740295.1 Labeo calbasu | reverse complement strand
TTCTCACGTTTGCCATCCACACGCATTTGACAAATGTGTTTTCACCAACCTGAGGGAGAAAGTGTGACAGAGAAAAGAGAAAGAGACACATTTTGGCTAAAAGATAAGCATTAGAATCTTATTAAATTGGTAAGAGTTCAGACAACTGTACCAAACATCCCTGAAGTGATTAGCTAAATGACACAAGTCACAAGACTGATGACGCGTTTTAACGGTCACCATCATCATTAATTCTTTTTTTTTTTTAAATCATATTTTGATTTTTTTTTTTTTTTTTTAAATGTATGTACATTTAAAACACTATTATTTGTATTATATATCACCTTTTCATGAAGTTACAAAAAACTAGTTAACGCTAATGCGATGGTGTTTCTAATGCCGCGTCTATGGGTGGGACGGTAAATTTGAAATTGTTCTCTCTTCTGACTTACAATTTCAGTCTCTCTCTCTTTTTCTCCTTTGAATGAAAGGCGTGAAAACACTATCGTTGAGTCATTTCCGGCTTTCTCATAGCGGAAGTCGTCATAGTTGGATAAAATCCGATAGCAGTGAATGGGAGAGTACCACAAATATATTTTTTGCATTCCCATTTGCTCAAATAACAAAAGAAAAACTACACGATAGTGTTTTCACGGCTTTCATTCAAAGGAAGAAAAATTGAGAGAGACTCTGATATCAGCAGTCAGAAGAGAGAACAATGTCAAATTTACCGTCCCTCCCATAGACGCGGCATTAGAAACACCATCGCATTAGCGTTAACTAGTTTTTTGTGACTTAATGAAACGGTGATATATAATACAAAGAATAGTGTTTTAAATGTATATACATATTTTTAAAAATCAAAATATAAAAAGTTTAAAGGATTTATGATGATGATGACCGTTGAAACGCGTCATCACAGGCTTGTGAAAAGAGTCCATTGTACCCAACTTCTACCTACTTCTGCTAAAAGAAACCCTGAAATGTGAGAAAGGTCCATTACACATATGACACCTATTATGCAAAATTCATATTTTTATGTTGTTTAAACATAAGTGTGTGTGTACACAACCACCCTATGATGATAACTACTACCCGCTCCTTTTTTTTAATCCCATAAATCATAAGCAGTGTCTCAGAGCTATCTGTAAAATGTGACATCACATTTTACAAGCCCCACTCACAACTGTTGACGGACAGTGCCGCATTAGCTGAGACCCCCGTCCCTGAGTGAGCTGTACACAAGCATTTAAGCATTCAATGTCTTTATATATAAGCTATAGATGTTATTCAGTTCAAAACATTGAGTGATTTTCTGCTTTTATTTTATTGTTTGGGTCATATTAACAGCATAGACAGCAGTATAGGTGTATATTACGCTGCTGTTACTTACAGGTGCACTAAGCAATTTTTGAAAAACACTTTTGAGCTCAGTGTTGGACCGTGTCCCAAAACACACTTGTAGCCAATCAGCAGTAAGCAAGTACGAAAGTCTTGTAATGATAGAGAGAAGAGAGAGCTCAATATGAGTGCACAGGATGAATATTAGCAGATCGCCTATAGATAGAGAGAACTGGAAGATAAAAAAAAGGAAAATATCGGAGGAACAAAACATTAAAAAGAAGGGTTACGATCAGGCAAGAGGTAGGACCTGCGTAAATATCAGAGCAACTTTCCAGCAGTGGAGAAAACTCAAGGAGTGGGAAGGGCTTGAATCGAATGCTGGGGTTGTGTTGTTTCTTTTTGATAGGTGAGTAATGTTAATTTTGGATTGTTTTTACACAACTTGTCTGTGTTGGCTTTTGTTTATATATGCTTATGTGTCATCTCAGCTTGTTTCTGCAATTGTCATTATGCCAGGGTTGTGTACATATGTGTATGGCGGAAATATCAAAATAGGGGCGAGGTCCTGTTGGGCTATGGGCGTGTTTGTTTTGGTGCTTTCAAATATCAACATCGTTTGGCAAAAATTGCTTAGTGCACCTTTAAATGAGAACTCCACTTCAGAGGGCTCTAAACGATCCCAGCCTTGGAAGAAGGGTCTTATCTAGCGAAACGATCAGCCATTTTAATTTGTTTACTTTTTGCGTATCCACGACACTAGGTACTATTGAATCACGTCAATAGGTCACGTGGAACATAGGCAGAACTACAGACTTTTGTGTTTACAAAGCGAACGCACAAAGACGTGCATGTAAGTCAAACGCTGTTTGCAAACAAAAGGTACAACGATGTTAAGTTGTAAGTTGTAGGAGAAAATGCGTTTTTTGCCATACTTCACCTTTTTGAGCCGGAGTACACAGACGATGAACTTAGATGTGATTAGTAGTGTCGTGGATGTGCATCCCAGAGCCTGTGCTATATGAGCTTTTGTGCTTAAAAAGTATACAAATTTTTATTTTTCGAAAAAAATGACCGATAGTTTCGCTAGATAAGATCCTTCTTCCTCGGCTGGGATCATTTAGAGCCCTTTGAAGCTGCATTTAAACTACATTTCGGAAGTTCAAAATTGGGGCACCAATGAAGTCCATTATATGAAGAAAAATCCTGAAATGCTTTCCTCGAAAACCATAATTTCTTAACGACTGAAGACAGAAAGACATGAACATCTTGGATGACAAGGGGGTGAGTAAATTATTTGTAAATTATTGTTCTGGAAGTGGACTTCTCTCTTAATAAAGAGATCTGATATAAACATGCAGAAAACTGTATGTCCTGTTCTGGAAAAAGGGGCGGGGAGCAGTAGCTCATTTGCATTTAAAGAGACATGCATGAAACAGCATGTTTCTGCTTCCACTCAAAATAAGTATTTTGAAAATGGTGTAATAAATGATCTGTGGGGTTTTTTGGGCTGAAACTTCACAGACACATTCTGGGGACACCTGAAACTTATATTACATCTTGTAAAAAGGGGTATAATAGGTGCTCTGTAAGTGAAATGACTCTGAAAAATCGATGGGGATGGAATGAGAGGACTACCAGGGAAGGGGGATAGATAAAATATAGTATCTGACAGTCTGATTCAAAACAGTATTATTTTCTTCTGGATGAAGAACTTGACACCTTTTTATTTACCACTGCCAACTTAGATCCAGCCTAATGCAATTGAGTCAGACTTGGTTTCCAGGACTACAGAGATGGGAAACAGATCCCCCTACTGGACACGAGTGGAACGGGATACATTTCTGTGAAAAGAAATATTTTGGTAGCTGGAATAAAACCAAACGAGTTAACACGCAGACATTTGAAAGTACAGTGATTTAAAGCTGCACCTTATATCAAACAAATATGAATAGGAGAGATATGTGGGGTAAGTTGTCGCGTTTGTACTTTTTCCTGGTTATGTTTATCTTGTAATAAGCTTATACGCTAATAAACGTCATATCTGCGGGGGGGGAAACACTTACCTACGCAAGCAGATAGACCAGTCATGTTACATGAAAACAGCCTTTGCTCACTGTCCACTCACTGTCCGGAAACAAGAAATGTTAATAAACTGGAGAAAGAGTGGGCAGATTTGCATAAACATTTTGCACTTCCTGAGTCCCCCACGCAGAACATAAAAGGCTCAACAATACACATGATGTATATGCTGTGTAAACAACTGCTGCATGTACGAATTTCACAACTAATACTGACTTTACCCAATTTGGTCAAATTAGGATGCTAGGATGGGTCTTCATTCATCAACCTCCTGGCCAAGGTCCTCTTGGTGGGTGTAACCCTGTTACAAATGACTAAATAATACCATATTCCCTGGTGAAAAAACCAGCATATGATGGTAGGTACGTTTTGATGCTGGGATGCTGGTTAGGTATGTTTTGATGCTGGTTTAAGATGGTTCATGCTGGTCCTTTGCTGGTTCATGCTGATCCTTTGCTGGTTTATGCTGGTCATGTTGCTGGTCAAGGACCAGCATAAACCAGCATCAAAACAATACCTAACCAGCATCCCAGCATCAAAACATACCTACCAGCATATGCTGTTTTTTTCACCAGGGTTCACCAGGTATTTACATATAGTTTATGATACTTACATTGCAAATACCTTTCTAAAGTTATATAACTTGTACATTACATTTTATTTTACTTTGTTTATTTTGTATCCCTTACAAAAATTAACTATGGCTTTATTATAGTAAAATTGTAGTAACCATGTTTTTTTTTTTGGCATATTAACTACCATTTGTATAACCACAGTTTTACTACAAATACCGTAGTTGAACTATGGTTAGCGTACAAAACCATGGCTAATTTGTAATTACCATGGTTTAACTATAGTAACCATGGTTGTTTGTCTTTATTTGTAGTAAACCATAATTTTCATAAGGCATGCTCAGTAAGGCTGCATTTATTTGTTTTTGTTTATAAATACAGTAATATTTAAAAATGTAATTCATTCCTGTGATGGCAAAGCTGAATTTTCTGATTACTCTTTAGTTTGAGTGACATGATCTTTTAGAAATCATTACAATATGCTGATTTGGTGTTCAAAATGTAAAAAAAATGATCTATTAAACAAATGTATTTTTTAAAATATTTTTGTGGAGAACAACATTTATTTATTTAAACAGAAATCTTTCGTAGCATTATAAATGTCTGTACTGTTGCTTTTGATCAGTTTACTGCGTTCTTGCTAAATAAAAAAACAAATTCCTTTAAAAAAAATATGAATTTCTTTCTTACTGACCCCAAGATTTTTAATCTCACCCAGCTGTTTTCAACATTCTCATAATAATAAATGTTTTTGAGCAGCAAATCAAAACATTAGAATGATTTCTGAAGGATCATGTGACTAATGATGCTAAAAATTCTGCTTTGAAATCTCAGGAATAAATTACATTTTACATTTACTGTTTTTAGATCAAACAAATGCAGGCTTGGTGAGCAGAAGAGACACACACACACACACACACATTAAAACCTTACTGTTCAATAACTTTTGACTGATAGTGTATATTCCTAAGACAGTTAAAACTATGAGTCATACTGGTTTAACCCAGACTTTTCATGTCAAATAACAGCTTTTATTTTGACATCCAACATAATCATATTAATGCTACATACAATACAGTACATGATAAGAATTAAGTCAGATTCAAGTCAAAGGATTCAAGTCTCAGGTCGTACAGCACCATTTCTCTTCATCCCATTAAGTACGTTTCTCAGTGTTCATCGATTTGCGAATATCATATTTGTGATCATAGCCCGAGGAGAGCAAACCCGTCCCTCAGATCCTCAGTATCGCAGGGCTACAGTGAAAAAGATAGAGAAGTCATTTAGCGCTGACAAATATGCTATGACCTTTGACCTCTTTAAAATGTATACATTTATATTGCATGTGGATTACTACCACAAATGCTACTAAAGTATTCATAATATTCTTGTAATAGCAGAAAGCTTATATTAAAATTGTGGTAAATTTGCAACCTGCAGGATCCGATTGAGTTTTCGAACAAGTCGGACAGAGTTTTGATGAAGGCCATCCCAGGCCTTAAAACTCCTCTCCTTCCGTGCAACAAATGTTTGCCAGCAGTAGAAATAGTCTAGAAACAAAACAGAATCTAATAAATTACAAGTACGATGCAATCTGCCACATTATGTCACAATAATATTAACCACACACCCCCTATTTACTCCTTATTTACCTTTATAAGTCATCACAGAGATCTGCACTCCTGCCCTCTTCAGGTGTCGCAGTCCTTCCCTTTCCACGCTGTCCTCTTCATCACAAAAGTAAAGGCGTGACACAAAGATTCTGAGACGGAGATTGGGCGTCTGCGACAGGAAGTGGGCAAGCTGTTGAGCGCATTTAGAGCAGGGCGACCAGGAGCAGAACCAGGTCACTGCGTAACACATTCTCGCACCGTCCACATTGGAACCCCACAGCCCCGGACACAACGCGCCCAAGTGACGCAGGAAGAGCAGCTTCAGACAAAACAGGAGAAAAAGTTACAGATGGAGAAACAATGAGTAAGAGGAAAGTTTTTTTTGGCTCTATAATAATAGCATTATGTTTCATCTTTTGACATTATCAGTTCATCTTTCCCTCACCTCTACGTGGCAGCCGGAGCGATTACGCAGGTGTCCGAAATCAAAAGAGAGGGAATCAGGGCCGGTGCGTCTCTTCACTACAAAACAAAGGTACGTCTCGTTTCTCCCTCGGGCCCAGCGCACATTCTTATAATGGAACATAAATTTCCTCTGGGTCATGAGCACACTATATCAAAATATGACACTCTGTTACTCATTTTATACATTTGTCATTCATTTTTTGTATAGTAAAAGAGACCAAAATACTGTTTTAGAATAGTATTTTTGTAGAACATTGATTAAAATAAAACTTCTGTATTTTAATATTGTGCATATAAATTAATTTTTAGTTTGTTTTAAGTGAAACAAATGCAACTTTTAAATATATTAAACTATATTTTAATTCAAAATATGGTCACACTCTGTATTAGGTGGCTTTAACTACTATGTACTTACATCAAAACAATAAGTACGATGTACTGTATTGTTGTCATATTGTATTGCAAAACGCTTTTGCTTCTATTAAGGTGGGATACGGGTAAGGTTTAAGACAGGTTTGGTGGTATGGGTGGGTTTACGGGTGGGTTAAGGTGTAAGGGTCAACAGTGTAATTATAAATGTAATTGCAGAAATTAATGACATATAGGTATTTTTTAAAATATAAGTACAATGTAAAAACATGTATGTACACAATAAGTGCATTGCACCAAATGATTAATTTAAATGTAAGTACATAGTAGTTAAGGCCATCTAATATAAAGTGGGACCCAAAATATTATTTGATTTAATTTAAATATTTCACTTCTCAGTCTCAGCCTTTGAATCATTCAGAAACTGAATTAAGCGCCTATAGCATTTTGTAATGACCGCATTGTTTAGCACGACTGCGGCACCTGCAGCTGTCAGTGGTCGGTTGAGTCAAGACTTGAGTTAAGTTCTTAACCATGTGCATTTAAATATAGACTCAGAGTAACGTGCATCAGATCAATCCCACAATCACTCACAGACTAATAACAATCAGTTTCAGTCTACACCTTCTGAAACTGGAGAAAATCTATAAACATGTCAATGCACTTGCACTTCTTAAACTGAATGACATCAAAGCATTGATTTATTTCTTAATTAATAAAGCTCTAATAAATATCATTATCAATTCTAATGAATATACAGTTGATTTTGCCTACACAGACTAATAAAGAAAATCCCCCTTGTCTCTCACTATCACTTGTTTTGTTTTCACTTACCTGTCCAGCTTGCTGATCATTCCGAAAGTCGAAACTTGCAAACTCATTTAGTCAAGCGAAAGTCAGTGAGAGTTTAAAAATGGGTTGAGGAAGAGGGAGGTATAGAAAATCTATGACATGCTCATATAGCTGTAAGAAAGAGGGTCCCTGATTGGGTGAAAACTGTTTTCAAACCTGTTTGGGAGGGCTGAGGTGCATTTAAACAGCGACACAGCTCAATAACCTGTGCATGTGATATTTAAAGAGATATGTAAAAGAGCAAGTCTTTGTTGCACAGACAAAAGCCAGTGTAAATCATGATAATCAAGCAGACATTGTAGGTTGTGAACTGGATGGCATAATGGATGCATGCATTTATCAGATTTTTAAACTGTGTATTACTTTTCCAAGTTTATACAATAGCACTTGACCTTGTCCTAACCGCATATTACTCTCTTGAGCGTTTGACGTGTTTTCTAACCTTTTTGCTCCAGAATGTGCGTCAGAAATTGCTGCCAACAGCATAACCAAAGCCAGTTGGAAATTTCCAGATCTCTTGCACCCAGTCAGGGAAGCCTCCGTTTCATTTTTCCCACACACTTCCAAAAAAACAACCCAAACACTCCCATATACCTTCTCTCTCTTGCTCAGATTTTCTCCATCCGCACCCTTTCCACTTGTTTAGTTTTTCCCACAGGGAATAAAAATGGGGGGAAAGGCTTGTTTTACTACAGGAGGTCACCACAACCCCTGGAGACACCTTCCCAGAGGCTTTTTTCCAAAAAGCCACTTAACCCTCACAAAAGCATGCACACCAACGCACAGGTACCGAGAAGGACGGGCAAATCCGCCCGGTTTAGGATCTACATCACGCTTGTTAATTTGCTGCTGTCTGCAGCTGTCTTTGGCTGTTTCCTGGTGACTTTAAAGTTGGCATCCTGTGTGTTTGTCTGTCTCCAGTCACTCGACTTCACCCTCTCATGCACTCTGCGGCCAGGGAAATCACCGCTCCCCAATGAGCTCCCTCTCAAGTGTATGTGTGTGTATGTCTGAATTCGAACATCTGGAAGAGATCTGTCTACTCCCATGATTTACCTTCCGACCACAAGTCTTTCTGAGGTCTTACCACAATGCGCTATGTGTGTATTACATGGGAAAACAGAGAAAAAAATATATTGTAGGTCCTGCTCCCGTTAAAGCTGATTCTCATGATTTTTTTTACTGCTAATGATTTGTTTTGATATGTGTTATCAAGAAAAAAAACTAGACTTTTAAGACAAATATAAATATTATGATATACATGCTTGATACTAATTATTATTTGACAAAAAAAATTAAATTCTGTCATCATTTACTCACCCTCACGTTGCTCCAAACATGTATAACTTTCTTTCTTCTGTGGAGCACAAAAGAAGATATTTTGAAGAATGTCTTAAGGCCTGTTCACACCAAGGATGACAAAGACGTAGTTCTAAAAAATCGTTCTTAGTATTAAGGAATACAGCACTGTTAGAATCACTTTCAGAATGATTTTTCTCAGCTGATGAATAATAAAACAAACATTACCACCCAGTCAGAATCAATTCTGCTATAATAAGCTTGAGAATTTAAAATGGCAGACAAGCATCGCTTAGAATACACATAATTCCGTTGGTGACGCTAATATGGTTAGGTTTATCGTTATCTTTATAGTTATCGTTCTTGGTGTGAACGGAATTTTGCACGTGTCCTAACTACAGGTGATGCGATGCCGCGACACGCAATAAAAGGTATCTTTTCCATGTTAATTGGAGGTTCTGTCCTGCTACGTTTACACTAGTGTGTTTTCGTATTAAAATGCATAACTTTTGCTACGGTTACGCCTGATGTTTACACTACTCTGGCGTTTTTTACCCTCGAAAACTGAGACTTTCGAAAACGCTGCAGACCTGATTTACTTTGAATACTCTGGGGTTGCGTTTCAGTGTAGAGAGCCAAAACGGAGACTTTTGAAAACGATGGCGTGGCTGCCCGCATTCTGCGTATCTGCGTATCCTTGACAACCATGTAAACAATAAGATCATGCTCATTTGTTTCGTCTCATTTGTTTCATCTCATTTAAGAAAAGTAACCATTACAGTGGTTACATTAAAGAAAATAGTGTTTTTACACCCCAAGGAACAACAGTAAATTGTATTACAGTTATTTCTTGTAAATAAAACATTCTTGATGAAGTATGCAGCCTGAATGGTCATGCATTTACGGTTGTGTAATGTGGACGAGGATCGTTTCCGTTTTAAAATGCCATTTTAAAACGAAAACACACTGGTGTAAATGTAACGTTAGCCCTAAACAGTGAGTGGGCCTTAACTACGTGATACGACGTCGCGATACGCGATAAAAGGTATCTTTCCCATGTTAATTGGCATTTTTGTCGCAATGCCGACACGCGAATGTTTTTTTAAATACAAACATTTTGGAGGCAAACGACTAAATATAATATAAATATAAATTAAATCTGTACAAACAAAAACGAATGAAGCAGAGCCTACTTTTTTCCATTGCGTATGTTTATCTACGCCTGAGAGGAGAACGATCACATGAGCTCTACAGTCTTCTTTCCTATTGGCTGTCGCTCCCGAAAGTTGCTCTTCGTTTGCATAAAGTAGAGGGATTCTAAACTTTGTTGCGTCGCTGGACACGCCCCATCCGGTCACCAACGGTCGCTGTAGCTCGATGTCGCTTTTGTGGCCGGAAATCGCCAGCTCTCCATTGAAATGAATTGGATGGTGTCGCTTTGTCGCGGTCTGTCGCTAACTACACGCGACACGACGACACGCGATAAGTCGGAGTTTTTGTCCGTGACGGCGACGCGGGAAGTTTCTAAAAAGTTTCTATTTCTGCTACGTCGCGGCTGGAACGACAACTTGCAATCTATGACAATGATAATCTCAGGTAGTGATTATGTGCTTTATTCAATGTTAAAAGTGTCTAATGTGAGTTTGAATATCATATTGTGTGACATTCATAACCACAACAGACTAGTTTACCTCAGATCTTGCAAATGAATTAAAGCAAACATATTGAAACAAACACCTTGAAACTGTGAACTCAGTGCGAACCAAGTGTTTTTCATGACAGTGATGGTATCAGTCACTGACTATGTACTTTTAATAATGTTAAAAAAGGTTAATATTTATGAATTAGATTATAAACTTGCAGTGCACTTCTGCACCTCTGAATGGCTGTGCTTTTTGTCCATACTACGAAAGTCAGTGGGGTCCAGTATTGTTTATGACCATACACTCCTAAAAATAAAGGCTCCAAAAGGGAACAAAGGTTACAACAGGTTTCATGAATGTTAAAGGTTCTTGAAACCATAGATCTCAATAAAGAATCTTTGTTTTTAGGAATCTATTGACTTTAATTGTACAGACAAAAACAGTTCTTCAAAATATCTTCTTTTGTGTTCTGCAGAAGAAAGAGCATCATGAGGGTGAGTAAACGGTGACAGAACTTTTAACACTTCTCACAGGTGACCCAAAGCCCACTTTCCTGTTTCTTGCTTCGGGTGGGCAATGAAGACCACCATATTGTGTCAAGGGGCACAACAAATGAATCGAATCATGGCCGGAAACGCCAAGTCATATTTTCCGAAGCACACCCACCTACACGCGCAAACACACACACAGAAGCCCATCGTGCAGACAAAATCAACCACAACTCCAAACACACTTTCCAGAGTCATGAACTCACATCTGTTTCCTGGCGACAATAATAGTTACACATCGGTTAGGGGTATATAGTAGCAGGTGTTCTATTGCCTGAGCAGCTCTGTGCATTACAACAAAAGCTCCTCCACAACAAACCCGCCACTATGACTTGCAAAAGCTACCAAAAGGAAAGATGAAGTAATTGTGCTCATTAGTTGACTAACACAACTGCAGCCTATGAAAACTTGGTGGCTGGTACTAAAACAGGTTTTTTCATTAGAGTCGTGCGTGTGAATGACAAAGACACGACACTGTGTAAAGAAAAAAAAATAGGGTCATGGGTTCTTCTAGTAGTGGATTCATTTATATATCTAAATGTGAGTACACTGAAGAGGTCTGATAAAATGTAGAAAGTTCCAGGTAGCAATTCAAATCATCCTGAAACTATATTTAAACCTAGAAATGCATAATACTCAGAGGACAGTAATATCAAAATCAGCTAAATGAGTACAACAGGCCTAACATGTGTATTGCCATAAGCTGTTTAGTCAGATCAATCTCTTTTGCTTTAATAGGTGAAAGTCCCAGATTGTAGAAATGCAGACAGAAGTGCACTTAGTTTTATTGATGTGCACTTGTAATATACTTCAAATCTTAAAAGCATATTTAAGAAAAAAAATTAAAAATGATATAAATTTTGTGAAAACAGTAGTACTGTCAACCGATTAATCGCATCCGAAATAAGTTTTTGTTTACATAATGTGTGTACATTGTGTATATTTATTATGTATATATAAATACACACACATACAGTATATATTTTGAAAATATTTACATTTTTCCATGTACATATTTATATTCATGCAACTGATATTATATATAAATATTTTTAATATATAAACATGTTTTTTTAAATATATATATATGCATGTGTGTGTATTTATATATAGCTAATTAATATACACATCACACACACACTTTATGTAAACAAAACTTATTTTGCGATTAATCGCGATTAATCGGTTGACAGCGCTAGAAAAAATGTCATTTAAGAATAAAGAGAGTATACTTTCATGAACTTTCATGCACTTTTAAAATACTGAATCAAAAGTTTTACCTAAAAGTACATTTTCAATGATTGTTTTAAAATTCTTGAATAAGTGCATTTATTTGGATGTACTGACTAACATACTAAAGCACATGTAAAGTACTTTTAACTGTAGTGTATTTGATATTAAATTTAAAGTTAATATATTTTAAACATACTATATTGCAATTTCAGTATTTATAATGCATTACCATTAAATTGCAATTAAAATACAATCAAGTATCTGAAAACACTGCATTTACTTTGCACTTCAGTGTATTCTTTTAAAGTGCATTCTTAACAAGTATTCTTAAATTGTTCTCTTTCACAAGAGTGTGGTTTCTAAACAATAGTTACTTTTTTGGGTAAGTTAGCAGCGAAAGCTTTAAACGTGACAGTGCAGCTTTCTGTTGCAGGTGAGCATTAACCCAACCACACTGTGAACTGTATAAACATCCGGTGGTGAATGACAGGCTTAGGTGCTGTTGGGTAGTAGTGTGAGTGGTTAAGGTATAGCTGGTGTTTTAAGCTAACCACACAGCATGAGCAGCTCTTAGTTTCAAATACACTCAGTGCCACTAAACCGTATCCACCCACACACACACATTTAGAGTAGTGTGCGGGAATTAACTGTACTTGCAGTGCATTTTGCAGCAAAATTTAAAGCAAACAGGCTGGATATGAGAGATTGAACTCAATTTGAAATGAGTTTATATAGTGTTGTTCCTAGTTTTGCTTCTAGTAAAATCTATCAGACTATTTCAGCGCAGCAAAACCACAGACACATTGGTAGAGAAAGATCAGTGAGGCAGAAAAAGAGATAACCATGCTTAGTACAAACACATTCATTTGTACAGTGGGAACTTAAGACGTTTTAGCAGAATAGAATGGCATGAGAAACTTGGAGGGCAAAACTTTTATTTATACATTAAAAAAGCTTATTCATCAGTCAAGGAAAACGTACAAAAGGTTTTCACAAAAGCCCTCAACTTCACTCATAAATACAACAGTAAATAAATAAGGTAAATAAATAAGGTAAACACATGTATCACTAAAAAAAACAAAAAAAACAATCCATGCTATAATCAATAAGTCAGATGACTGATTGTCCTTTCAGGTTAAAGCTAAACTAAAACCTTCATGGCTCAGGCTTTGAAACCCAGAGATGATTTCTTATGGTTCAGAAACATTAAAATGCTCTTATGCAACAATAGAAATAATTCATGTAAGATAATACATACAGTGGAAAAGCCAGAATGGTTGTCTGTGGTGTCAGTGATACACTGGGACAATGTGAAAATGAACTAATCCATTTATAATTCTCAAATCTAAGCTTTTATAAAGGAATATTCCAGGTTCAAGATGAGTTAAGCTCAATTAACAGCATATAATGTAGATTACCACAAAAAACAACGGATAAGTTTGAAATGTCTTTTAAGTCGGCATTACACGATCCATTTTCTAAATGTATGTTATTGATTAGGGCTGCAACAAACAATTATTTTGATAATCAATTAATCTATTACCAGAACGATTAATCGACTAATCGTTGATTATTTCACTGCTTAATCAGTGACTTTGATTATTCAGCTTTTGCAATTAGCCCGGAATACTAGGTTATATATATTCTAACATAAAGGTAATCAATTCAGCTTTTGGAAATGTGATTACACACTGTAAAAAAACTATTTGTTGAGTCAACTTAAAATAATTTGTAACCTGGCTGCCTTAAAATTTTAAGTTCAGTCAACTCAAAAAAAAGTTTATTTAACTTGAAATGTTAAATTATACTAAGCAACAACTTAGATATTTGAGTTGAATCAACTTAAAATTTTAAGGCAGTTGGTTTACTTACCCATCTGTTAAGTTTAGCAAACCCAAATATCTAAGTTGTTACTTAGTACAACTTAACATTTCAAGTTGACTAAACTTATTTTAGTTGACTGAACTTAAAATTTTAAAGGCAGCAGGGTAACAAATTATTTTAAGNTGACTCAACAAATTGTGTTTTTTATTTTTTACAGTGCAATTGTTATACAATTAAATATATTTGGCACACAAAATGAGATGTCAAACAGAGAAACTCTCATTCACCATTTAATTAGCTATAAAAAAACAGAGTGACAGATCATTCTGCCTAACATCTCCTTTTGTAAGTCAAATTGATAAGAAACAAAATAAAGGTAAGTGATAAGACTTTTTTTTTTTTTGGATGAACTACTTTATTCACAACATAATCTCTCTTAAAATAAGGAAAGGAAAGGACGTGACATGTGGCCAAGTATGGTGACCCATACTCGGAATTTGTGCTCTGCATTTAACTCTGTTTTGATTATGATAATCAAAACAGTCCTGAACTAGTTCTTACATTAGGTCATATGAGATCAAACAACTAATCGACACAAAAAATATTTGTTGACTAATTATTTTCTACGTTGACTCTAATGTTGACTAATTGTTTCAGCCTTATTAATCGTGAAATAATCCTACCTCAAAAAGAACTAACAAGTCTCCTACACTTTTTTGTTTTCAATCTGTTAAGGTCCTTGCACACCGAGACCGAAATTCTCGTACGCAATTTTCACCTTAAAAAAATAACTACAATCTCACGTTGTGTCAATCAATTACACAATGCATCCAAAACGTTCGTTCGTCACATATCAAAGCGAATCTGGTTCAATTTTCTGTTTCTTGCATCTGAAGAAACGCATACTAAAATTTCAGGCTCAATGTGCCTGATCTGTCAAAGATCTGTCACTTCATCTGTCATGGACCTGTACTTCCATTTCATGACTTTAAAGAAAGCAACAATCTGGGTTACATTAAGGTACTTGCAATAGAGCAAATGGTAAAATACTCAGTAATAGCTGAGATACTCACTGCTTCAATAATACAGCCGCAAGACAAACAATATGCAGGTTAACATGATTTTAGTTTTAAAAAATGCTTACTAAGTTGTACTTCGTTACACTCAATTTTACAAATTATAACTCCATAAAACATAAAAGACTGTAAAATGATTATTTAAATAGCTTTACAGCTCAAATCATACACAATTTTAACATAATTGCTTTTATAAAAGTATTAGCTTCGCATTTTTACTTTTAAATCCAAAAACGGGCCCCATTTTTCTCCTACTGTACGCCTCACCATAACCTTGAGTTTACTTTTATTTTTTTATTATTTGTCACCATTAAGATTACACAACAGGTTTATTAAAGGCATAGTCCACCCAAAAATGAAAATTCTGTCATTAATTACTCACTTTCATGTTGTTGCAAACTCAAATTAAGATATTTTTGATGAAATTCGAGAGTTTTCCGACCCTGCAATTACCATGTTCAAGACCCAGAAAGGTAGTAAGGACATCGATAAAATAGTCCATGTGATATCAGTGGTTTAACCTTAATGTTATGAAGCTACGAGAATACTTTTTGCATACTGTAAAACGCATTAAAAAGTATTCTTGTAGCTTTGTGAACTTACGGTTGAACCACTGATGTCACACAGACTATTTTAATGATGTCCTTATTACGTTTCCGGCTCTTCAACATAGTAATTACGTTGCTGTCTATGCAGGGTCAGAAAGCGCTCAGATTTCATAAAAAATATCTTAATTTGTGTTCTGAAGATGAACGAAGGTCTTACAGGTTTGGAACGACATGAGGGTGAGTTATTCATGACAGAACTTTCATTTTTGGGTGAACTATCCTTTTAAGCTTAATGTATTGAACCCAGAATATTCCTTAAACGATGTGTTGCCTTCTCTAGCAAATAAAGCCTTTCGTTCCTGTTTCAGTGTGACTTATAGATCCTTAACAAACACTTTAGTTAAAGGGAAACCCAACCAACCCTTCTCCGGCTCTTCATAATCATCCTCCTCCTCTTCCTCTCCCATAGTCCCTGCAGTCTCGCCCTGCAGACGATATCCCAGCCTCCTGAAGAAAGCTTCTCCCACTTTGGATGGAAATGGCACATGGGCATAGACCCGCCGTATGCCGCTTTGCTTTGTTCTGGACTCCAGTCCTTGCACCAGCAATCTGCCCAGTCCCTCTCTGCGATACCAACTCTGGACCACCAGCCTGCAGATCCTACAAACACCATCCCGACTCCAACCGTCTCTAGCCACGCATCCTATAATCTCCCCATCAGAGTCCGCCACCCAAACTTCACCAGCAACCTTTGACCTCTGCTTCAGCTCATCCTCATCCACTTGTTCTCTTTCACTCGTCTTATCTTTCTCCTTTTCCTTGGGTTTTTTACGCCGTCTGGTTTTCTCCAGTTTGGCTCTGCCAGCGTGAGGATTGGGTAGATCTGGCTCGGTGTCTGCATGGTAAGAGCTGCCCACGTAGTCCCAGTACGGCCTGCTGGAGCCCAAGATGCCCACCGACCGCGGTATTGTGAGTTTGAGACAGATGATGAAGATGAAGACAGGAATGACCAAGGCCAAGATAAAAGAGTGCAGCACACAGCGGAGGATGGAGGATAGGATGGCCAGCATGAGGAGAGCAAGCGGACGAGTCAGAAGGTAAAGAATCAAACGGTTTTCTGTTCCTTCACATCCTTCCTGCAAACAAATATAGAATGAGAGGAGTCCATATAACGAAAAAAAAATCCTCAAACTTCTTCAGTGTTGGTGCGTATATGTACCTCACTGACCTTTCCATGGTGCATCTCATAATTATTTCTATCCGCCAAGTTCTTTGATATTGCTACATAACATGATAGTGGCCTGAAATGTGTGTGTACGTATATATTTTATATATAGGCCTTTATGATGTCGAATCGCACCTTGATGAGAGCCTTTACAGCATCAATGTCCTTCTCCTGCATCCTGCGCAGAGCTACATCACCAAGATCCAATCTAACCATTTTACCTGAGAGAGACATTATAAATGCATAAATTAAAAAAAAATAATTAATTGATTAAAATCCACACATTTAATCAACATAAGGAAATTTAAATTCACTCAGATTTTAATTTTACACCTTAGAGAATGTAATTGCAAACAAACGTTAAATTCCCTTGAGTACATGCAAATAAGGACAAGTTTAACGTGACAGACTTGTGGTTTATGTACGATTGCCTCATGAGCCTGTAATACTGCATTGCATCTCAAAAATTTTTGAAAAACAACTTATGGCTTGTCTGCGTCTCTCCGACTGAGCAGCTGTTCAAGAAGCATTTCACAGGTTTATTGTAGCTTGCAGTACCGTTAGCTTGCTCCGTCACAACGCTTATTTAATCCCTTATATGGTAAACACCGCCTTCTTTAAAGCTCATTCTATGGCTGAAATATATAGAGCATGCGTGACCTACTTACCTAATATTCAGAGGCGCCGTGAGTGCTTTAAAAGCAAGGTGATGCAAAAATGCCCTCCTCTCTAGTCGATGTTACTTGCAGTGTTTGAGGGAGTTAGGGATTAAGCGTTGTTCTTCCCGCATGGAATGTAATTTCAACCAATCCTCATCCGGGAATACGACCCTACGCAAACTGCGTAGTCTAGATGCGCACCTAGCGGTCTATAAGCGTTCGACGCTAGAGCGCATGCGCCCTGTATGGATTTGATGCATATATGTGCGCGTCAAATCTATATATTTTTTTAAAAAAAAAGTGTATTACATATAGCAGAGCAAAGCGTATCTCTGTCTGTAAATGATTTGCAGCAATATCAAATGGAGTTACTAACTGCATCAATGAAGTCTTACCAAAAGTATGAATGTAAAAAAAAGTATGAAGTAAAATCAATATTGTTAAGCTCTGAGAAAACAGCAAACACACATACTGACATTCATACCTATTTTTATTGGTAATTGTCACCTAGTACCAATATTAAGAATGAAAACAAACAGAGTAGATTTATTTACAAAAGTTCACTTTGTACAGTCACTGTCAACATGACAGCGTAGCTGAATATAGTTCATTTTTCATATTAGTTTATAAATTCTCTTTTCAGTGCACCCTGGATGTAGAAGAGAACCAGGGATTTCCTTCATTTAGAAATCTTTTTTTCTTTTTTTTTCTTTTTTTTGGCTGGGCTGTATTAGATGATTGTGGTTTGTGAAATAGCTCCCCGTAGGGGCCAGGTGGACAACTGTAACTACCAAGCAATATGCTTTATCCCCACAATGTGGGGGGGACAACAGCTTAGGAAGAAGACACTGTGGTGTTCTAAGGATGTCTATGTGTGGAACAAACAGGTCTTTAATGATTTATGTAAAATTCAACATAGGTCCTGTCCTGTCCTACAGCTACATCTTCATCTTCCTAATCTCTAAAACCATTAAATCACAGTCCAAAAGGAACACTTTTGAATAACAGAACCATTACTTGAAATGAATTCAGTTTGGATGCGGTAAACAAATGTGCCATTTTGCACTTGAAACAGTGTCATGAGGTGCAAACTGCGTTAAAGCCAGTCAATTAGAGCTTTCCATACTAAGCCCTAAGTTCCAATCAATCCCATCTCCGACGATATGCTCTCAGCCTCAGCAAGTTTCGACTCTTCTGACATTACTTCCTCGCATGCCCCTTGTGCATCATTACCTTGCTTATCCTCAGTTCCGTCCGCTAAAGTATGTCCTACATCTGCTGCCTCTATTCCGCCCTCTCTCAAACTGCTGGTGCTAACTTCAATTATAACAATGCCTTCTCCGCCCTCTAACTGGAAGATTCCCTCCATCTGCCCAGAGTTTGTCCCAACAGCACCTTTAAAACTCCCCCTTGCCCCAGAACCATTGCCTTCGCCTTCTATCAGTGCAATCATCTGAACGCTATCTCCCGGACCGGTGCTTCCATCCATTTTTGTCTCATCACCAAGCTCAAATACCACATCCTGCCCTTCCAGAGGCACCAAGGCTTGACCCGGGTGGCAAGAAAGGCTGAGATCCTCACCCGGGCCTCCTATGAAGCCCGAGTTTGGCTGAATGTCCTCCTCGCTCTGAGGCTCTGTTTGGAAATGAAGCACAAAAGACTTTTCTACTTCAACACTTCCCTCTGCATCTGCACCTCCATGCCCCTCACTCTGTCCTGTCCACTCTTGGAGCAAGTTAAGCGAGACCATTTCAGTCTTCTCTTTTCCTGCATCTCCTTCGCATTCTCCCTCCGTCTGAAAACGGAGGACGTAAGACTTCTCTCCTCCCTCACTACTCCCTCCCTCTTCTTGCTGGCCCTCACCTTCAATCTGCAAGACGTAAGACCGCCCTGCATCGCTCCCTCCCTCCATCTCTACCTTCACCTCCATCCCATTTCCCTGTCCCCCATTTTCCATTTCTTTATTCAGGCACAGAACAAAGTGCTCCCTTGAGATTTCTTCAACAGCCTTCTCTACGACTGGAACACTCTCTGGATCACTGCTTAACATAGGGGAACTGTTTGTTAGTGTGGAGTTTGGTGTCTCTGACATAATGCTAGCTGTAGGAGCTGAAGAGCTTTTAGGTATTTGACTAGCGCTGACAGGAGACATAGCCGAAGGATCGTTAACATTAAGTTGTGGGAACTCTGGCTTTAAAGCAGCAGAAGTAGCACTCGATATTGTGGTAGATGTGGAAGGTGCAGCTGATAACATTAATGGTTGTTTAACCGGTGTGGTCTGAACTGGTTTTTGGGTAGCAGCTTTAGGCTTCCGTCCACGCCTGGTTCCTCCTTTCCGGCTACGACCAAGGGTTCCTAAAATGGGACGAGCAATCGTCGATGCGCTTTGGGGCTGGGCAGTAATGAGGGGAGCATTATTATTGGTCAAAATAAATCTCTGCTGTGTCTGAACTGGTTGAAAACTGGTTGAAATTTGAGTTTGGGGTGCTGCCAGAACTTGGGGCATTGCCGGAATGGTCTGCACCAAGGGGAGGGTCTGTGGTTCTGAAGGGGTGGGAAGAGTGTTTGTACTGGATGCGGTGGGAACCAGGATAAGACTAGGCTGGTTTCCGTTGTTGGATTGGCACTGGAGAAGCAGGAAATTCTGTGTCTGTGGAGGTGGTGGTGGGGGAGGAGGGGGTGGAGGAGGAGGAGCTGGCTGTGTTGGCGTGGGATTGGATAGTGGGATCAGCTGCAACCCTGAAGTCGTCTGGATCATGAAATAATTCTGTGATGTGTTTGGAGGTATGTCCAGATTTGGGGGTGAAAGAATCAGTGTGGAATTGCCATCAGTGGGAAACAATGAGGTAAGTCCTCCGGGTACATTCAAGTTTAAATTTAGCGTTGCCGTCTCCGAAGCCCCGCTACCTTTAGCCACCTTTCCTGCTTCCTTCGCACAGGCTCCTGCACCCCCAGAACTGTGCGTTCTCAAGTGCCTCTGCAGGTAGGAGAGCATGACAAACTCTTTTCCGCAGTGTTGGCACTTGAAGTCCTTGCGCGAGGAGTGTGTGCGTAGGTGCAGCTGCAGATTGGATGAGTGGGTGAAGCTCTTGTGGCACTGGGAGCACTGAAAGGGCCTTTCTCCGGAGTGTGTCCGTTCGTGCTGCTTGAGGTTGGAGGTCTGAGAGAAAGCCTTACCGCACACGGAGCAAGCGTGTGGACGTAGGCCAGAATGGAGCTGACTGTGGCGACGGAGACAGCTGGTGTTCTTGAAAGACTTGCCACATTCCTGACATACATATGGCCGCTCACCGGTGTGCTGGCGAAGATGGTACTGGTAGTGTGAGCTCCACTTAAAGGTCAGCGGACAGTAGGGGCACTGAAAAGCCCGCACACCTGTGTGGACCTAGAAGGGTTGAGAACAGTTTTTGAAATGTTGCAACAGTCATCTTGGTTTACAGCTCAGAAAACATGAACAAAATTAAGGAAATATAAAAAAATTCTGTCATTCATAAACAAAGCTGCACTGGCCATTCCCCATGCACAAGTATTATAAGTGTAGTTGTTACAACTCATGCGCTACATTGCTTTGTGCGAGATGCAAGTCACTGGTAAGCTTTCCTTTAGTGCAGGGATGCACCGAAATGCAGGTTTCACTCTGCCTCTAGCCGTCGTTACTACACAGGCCCTGTTTACACTAGTGCGTATTTGTTTTAAAACGCCATTTAAAATGAAAACAATCCTCGTCTACACTGGTGTTTTCACTGCATTTCAGAAACGATCTCCGTCTACATTACACAACCAAAAACTCATGACACATGACCACATGAGTATGATGTTATTGTTTTCAGGGTCGTCAAGGATACGCAGAGCGAAAGTGGGCAGCCAAGCCATCGTTTTCAAAAGTCTCCGTTTTGGTCTGTTTACACTGAAACAAAACCCTGTAGTTGTCAAACTAAAACGGAGTCTGCAGCGTTTTTGAGGTTCAAAAACCCCGGAGTAAAGACAGGCGTAACCGCAGCAAAAGTTATGCATTTTAAAACGAAATGCACTAGTGTAAACGTAGCCTAAGACGCTTCCCTTAATATTCTGCTCTATGAATGTGCGTGAAAATAAGAGTTTTCAAGTAGCAGTTTATGGAAACCATGGATGAAAAAAAATGTAAATTTGAATTTATATTTCAAAATTCTGACTTTATTCTCATAATTCTGAAATTATATCTTACAATTCTGATACGAAAAATCAACTCATCATTCTCTCTTGAGTTTATATCCCACACTTCTGGGGTTTTTTTTCCCCTCAGAATTAACAAACTCTGACAACGCTATTGTTGTTATAAAATCTAACTCTTGTGAGACAAAAAGTCAGAATTGTGAGATAACATAGGTAGATGTAAAATGTTATAGGTTTAAATAGAATTTCATGCTGTAACTATAGGGCTAATAACATGTTCCCTATGAACTGCATGTGAATATGTAGACCTATTGTTTAAATCAGACTTATTCTTTAAAATTAACCATAGCAGGTTTCATCCATTAATCTGTGCGTTTAAACGCTGCGTTTGGCTTCAAATGCCGTTTTTGATGACAGTATTCTATAAAAATGATTTGCATTCCGATTCTGACATCCAAAGGCACAACAATACATTTAAGCTCTTATTCCGTGGATATTTCCATTTCAGTCCGCTTGTTACCAGTGTTTTTCTGCCACCACAATGCGTGCAGCTGCAAGTGACGTAACTGTGCCGTCTTCTACGAATTGGTCTATACTTGTTCCTGTTTGCAGTAGTGCTTCATAAGTCCGCTTCCAAAACAAAGATTCACATATAATGTACTCACCCCCTTGTCATCCAAGATGTTTCTGTTCTTTTTTTCAGTCGTAAAGAAATTATGTTTTGTGATGAAAACATTTCTGCATTTTTCTCCATATAATGGACTGATATGGTGCCTCAATTTTGAACTTCCAAAACGCAATTTAAATGCGGCTTCAAACAATCCCAAACGCGTTTGTAAACGATCCCAGCCGAGGAAGAAGGGTCTTATCTACCGAAATGATCAGTTATTTTCATTAAAAAAAATACAATTTAAATACTTTTTATTCTCAAACGCTCGTCTTGTGTTGCTCTCATTGAACTCTGTGTATTCTGGCTCAAGACAGTTAGGGTATGTTGAAAAACTCCAATCGTATTTTTCCCTCAACTTCAAAAATAATTTCAAAATCATTCTACATTACTGCAAAAGGTAAAACAGCGATTTTAAAGTTGAGCATGAGATGGAGTTTTTCAACATACCCTAACTGTCATGAACCAGAAAAAAACAGTTTAGGCAGAGTAAGACAAGACAAGCGTTTGACATTGAAAAGTATACAAATTGTATCATTTTTATGAAAATAACCAATTGTTACACTAGATAAGACCCTTCTTTCTTGGCTGAGATCATTTACAACTGCATTTTGGATCGTTTGAAGCCCCATTTAAACTGCATTTTGGAAGTTCACAATCGTGACACCATACCAGCCCATTATATGGAGAAAAATGCTTAAATGTTTTCCTCAAAAAACAATTTCTTTACAACTGAAGAAAGAAAGACATGAACATCTTGGATGATAAAGGGGTGAGTACATTATATGTGAATCTTTGTGTTGTAAGTGGACTCCTCCTTTAACGGCTGTGGCCAAACCAGAGTTGGTGAGCTGAACTGGATGAACCCATAAATATTATTACAAAACATATAAAATGGCATTAAATTAATACACTACCTCATTGATTTAATGATGCAACGGCCTCAGCACCTCAATTTTTTAATACTGCTGCTGCGCAAAAACAAATCAAAACATGTAAGCTATATTTACCCTTTGGTGTATGGAGAGCAGAGATGACCTTTTGAAGCTCTTGCCACACTCTGTGCATCGATACGGCCTCTCCCCAGTGTGGTCTCTCATGTGGTACCTCAGTCCTGATGAACCTTTAAATGACTTTCCACATTCAGAGCAGCGATATGGCCTCTCTGCATGGAATGAAAACAGAAATACAGCTGTGGGATGAATATGAGAGTTACACTGTGTGCAAATGTCTCAAATGGGTGTTTATTATCCCATGTAAGGTAATGTAAGGTCCTCATACTGCATATTACAAGCATAAATAAGAATAATAAAACTACAATCAGCGATGCCAGATTTTGAATATAAACCCAAAAATCATTTAGCATCCACTGCAGCACTCTTACCGTTATTTGTGGCAGATGTCTTGCTGCCTCCGCCTCTCCTAGCTCCCTTTCCTGATGCTTTGGCAGACGGCTTCGCAGTTCGTCTCTCACCTTCCTCAGTAACCGCAATTAGACTGACATGGATCTCCCTCTCTCCATCTTCTCCATCTCTTTTTAAGGAGGGCAGGGGCAGTGAGAGAGAGGGGCAGACGATCTCTGCTTCTGCCTCTGCCTCAGCAAGCAGCCTCTGCTCAGGAGTGTGGGAGTGCTGGTGGTTGAGCAGAGAGGAGAGCAGAGGGAAGGACCGGTCACATGCCGAGCAGTTGAACTGAGAACGCGACTCGGATAGAGCAAGAGGATGGGCCTTGAAAAGAAAGAGGTTATGAGAAACGGGGGGTTGTTTCATAAAAATTCTCTGTTTACCAGAACAGATCTCACCTGAGCTACATGTCTGGTCAGTCCGCTGTTGGTTTTAAAACTTTTCCCACAGTAGGCACATTCTGTTGTAGCTTGTGCCGTTGACACACTGGCATCAGTGGGCATCTGATTCACGGATGCAGTGAAGGTCTGCAGAAGATCATACTGTGCCTGTCCCGACTCATTTCTAACAGCATCCAGACCAAGTAACTCCGCCGTCTGTCCACTATCTGCAACTGTGGTGGTTTCAACAACCTCTTCAAAGTCTGCCAACAATGGTGTAGCCCCCACCAGTGACACTCCACCTCCTTCAGCCTCTGTGCTATTTTCTGCAGCAACCCCTCCAGCACTTGCTGGGCCAAGGCTATCTAGATGTAGAGTCTGATGCTCCTCAAGGTGACTCTGTGTTGAAAATGTCTCATTACAGCTGCCACAACTAAACAGCAAAACACTAGCACCTGTGTCAGCCTTGCTCATGTGAATATGCTCTGTGCCCGTGACAGTGGAGGAAGTAGGTGTGAGCGTCAGCTGTGGCAGGATGTTCTGATTGGCTGTACCTGAGGTAGCAGGCGAGGATGTACTGTGAGACAGGAACACCTGTCCGACCCCTCCTTCCTGTCCACCAACGAGTCCAACCATTTCAGAAATGCTCATCCCAACCGTGTTCAAATCCTCCGTTAGCACCACCTCCATCTCTCGAGTTGCTGATCCTGAACCAGCCCCTCCAGCCTTCCCAGCGCTTTTTCCCTTTCCTTCTATGTGAGAGATGCGATGCAGCGCCAAGTTGGACGAATGTGTGAAGCTGCGCCCACAATCCCCACAGACGTACGGGCGTTCGCCCGTGTGTATGCGCATGTGCTGTCGCAGATTAGTGGACTGACTGAAGGCTTTATTGCAGACGTCACAGACGTAAGGCTTGAAGCCCAGGTGTACATTCTTATGGCGACGCAGGCTGCTAGAGTTCTTGAAGGCTTTGGAGCAGCTGTCACACGGGTACGGACATTCACCGGTGTGCTGGCGAAGGTGATACTGGTAGTGTGAGCTCCATTTGAAGGTCAAAGGGCAGTAGGAGCACTGGAAAGTGCGAAGGCCTGTATGCACACTCCGATGAATCTACATGTATAAACCATTGTGATAGAAGGTAAACAGGAAATTAGTACTTTTATTCAGCATTGCCACATTAAAGGAATGATTCACCCAAAAATGAAAATTCTGTCATTAATTATTCACCCTCATGTTGTTGTAAACCTGTAAGGCTAAATTGATGAAATATGAGAGCTTTCTGACCCTGCATAGACAGCAATGCAGCTGACACATTCAAGGCCCAAAAAGGTAGTAAGGACATTGCTAAATAGTCTGCTAACGCAGGAGCGGGCGTTCTGACGTAGAACCCAGATGCGCTGCGTCTTGTTAACATGCAGAAGATGCACGTTGTATATAAAACAGTCTTTGTAAACATGTCTGAAGATTTCGACAGAGAGGATGACTTGCAATTTGTTTGCCCAGCCTTACTTATTTGAACTAGAATATACGAAGATGAACTAAGAGAGATGGATCTTCTACGTCAGAACGCCAGCTCCTGCATCAGCAGCACCACGTGCATGTTTCTCCTACTCTCGTGAATGAGTGTCAAAGACTGACACAGAAGAGAAGAAATTGTTGAATAAATCATTATTTTTGTTTTCTTTGCACACAAAAAGTATTCTCATAGCTTCATAAAATTATGGTTGAACCACTGATGTCACATGGACTATTTTAATGATGTCCTTTTCAGTAGTTTTTGTTTTTGAAACCCTTCCAACAATGACTGTATGATTCATCTTTTCACACTGAGGACAACTGAGGGACTCATATGCAACTATTACAAAAGGTTCAAACGCTCACTGATGCTTCAGAAGGAAAAACGATGCATTAAGAGCTGGCGGGTGAAAACTTTTGAAGTTCAGGGTAAATTTATCTTATTTTGTCTTCTGGGAAACATGTAAGTATCTGCTGTAGCATCTGAAGGGCAATATTAAATGGAAAAAAATATAATATGTAGGCAAAACAAGAAAAATATACACATCTTCATTCTGTTCAAAAGTTTTCACCCCGCCTCTTAATGCATTGTTTTTTCCTTCTGAAGCATCAGTGAGCGTTTAAACTTTCTGTAATAGTTGCATATGAGTCCCTCAGCTGTCCTCAGTGTGAAAAGATGAAACTCAAAATCATACAGCCATTGTCTCTTGCGGACTATAAGTAAACATCTTTTATGTGAAATATCTTATTCAGGTCACATACATTTTGTATGATTCCCCTTATTTTGGTCAAATAATTAACATTTTGCAGATTCTGCAAGTTGTATGTAAACTTTTGACCTCAACTGTATCTGGATCATAAAGATGGAAATGGCTCACCTGTAGAAGAGAAGAGCGTTTGAATGCTTTACCACAGTCATCACACTTATACGGCTTCTCTCCAGAATGAGACCTTAAACAACATACAAACCAATTTTATTAAGAACCTTGTGGTGAACAGCATGTAACAGAACAAAAACAGTCACCACAGAATCACATCTTTATACATATACAGTATTCAGTGTTGTATACTGCATGCCAGTTTATATGTATAATCAATTGCTCTCACCTCTGGTGGTACAGTAGGGCAGATGAGCCCTTAAAGGCCTTAGGGCAAAGGTTACAACGATATGGCCTCTCATTGTTATGGCTTCTCTGATGATGTGCCAATCTGGATGACCACTTAAAACTCTTCCCACAGTCCAAACACTGGAATGGATGTTCTGGGTTTTGAGCCACCGCTGCAACAGGAGGTGTTGATGATGTCACCATGTCACCTGTGAGCCCGACTGTTCCTGACTCTTTGCCCTCTTCTTCTCCCTTCTCCCCATCCTCCTCTCCATCTTCTACAGAGGGGAGGAGGGAAGGAAAAGGAGAGAGGGAGGAGGGCGTCTGAGAAGGTAAGAGTTCGGTTTGGACCACCAGAGTAGCAACAGTGTTGGCCATCACAACTGGTGAGGAAGAAGTTGGGCTGTAGTGAAGGTATCTCAGTCGTTTTGTAGTTTTGCTCTAATTATGGCAGCCATGGCTTGCATTTAGTAGAGTTTTTGGCCAGTTCTCTCTGATTTCAGCCAGAGAATCTTTTCTGAGGCAGAACGTCTTCTATTGTCTTCTCCTTCTTAGTGGATAGAACTGTAATAACAAATGTAAACATTTTTATGATTCATACAAATGCAAACATTATTTAAGAGTAACAGTGATTGTCAACTGGTGTGTTACAACTAAAAAAAAAAATGGGAAAATCCTTTTCAGATGTTGGGGACAGCTGATAATAAAATGCAACTACTATATAATCATGTAACGGATTCACCCATTAATGAAAATCATCTTCAATATGTAGATGAGTTTGTTTCTTTATTGGATCAGATTTGGAGAAATTTAGCGTTACATCACGTTAGGGGTCGACGGATTATCAATGCCGATAGTAAGCATTTTTATCGTTATTGGTCATTTTCAAAACCAAAAGCATTTTTTTTAAAAATTGTCAGAACCCTTGTTACTCTTAATTTTGAGATTAATTTTCATTTTTACACCAGATATATATAGTTGAACTGTAATAATCAGTTTCAGCCCTGAAAAGCGCATATCAGTCGACCCAACATCACCTGCCCACCAATTGATCCTCTGCAGTGAATGGGTGCCGTCAGAATGAGAGTTTTAATAGCTGATAAAAGCATAAAAATCCACACGATTCCAGTCTATCAGTTAACGTCTTAAGTAAAATGCTGTGTGCCTGTAAGAAACAAATACATAATTAAGGCATTTTAACTTCAAACCATAATTTCTAACCAAAATACCAGTCCATAATGAAGTTAATGTTCTCTGAAGTTAAAAATGTCTTAATGCTAGATGTGTTTGTTACAAATATCCAGCTGTTCGCTTCACTGAGTCGTGTTGATTATTTGTGGATTATTGTGATGTTTTTATCAGCCGTTTGGACTTTCATTCTGACGCCACCCATTCACTGCAAAGGATCCATTGGTGAGCAAGTGATGTAAGGCTAAATTTCGCCAAATAGTTTCAAAGAAGACAAAAACTCATCTACAGATCATCTATAGATGGCCCGAGGATGAGTACATTTTCAGCAAATCTAAATTTTTGGGTGAAATACTGCTTAAAAATAAGCATTTTGGCTCTCGGTGGAAGCAAGCCAAATTAGGCAGATGTCAACGCTGGCTTGTCTGACATTTCCTTGTGCTTAAAAACTATGAATACAATTACACACTAAGGCAAATGAGGGTAAACATGGTTTGTTCTGTTTTTGTGATATGAATTATTGCCCGCCATGGACATGAAGCCATTGAAATTTAAGTGACATTTAGAAACACTATAAAAGGCAAGCCTGCTGACCATCTGCATCAAATCCTTAAACATAGTTAATGGTAATATTAATACATTTTCAAGTATTACATTTCAAATATTAAAACAGAGAACTGCTGACACATTGTAAATAAAAATATACAGTTCATCCTGAATGCCTGAGACTACACTCCATGTAATTTGAGCCTGGAATTAAAGAGAATTTTTGGAGAATACAAAATAAAGAAATATGATGCAAATAAGGTCACTAATAAAGCAAATGTGTGGCACTGGTCATGCAAACTGCTTTGTACAGATGGTCAAACGTTCTTTGTCCAATGAAACACAAGCTCCTTGGATCATGCAACAAACATGTGGTGTCACTAAAGCAAAAACTAAGCACATCTAAAACATTCTATAATTAATTTTTCAACAAATAAACTTTTCATTCAAAATGTTATGCTAGTGACATAATCTGTGCTAAACAGAATATGAAATTAGCTAACAGACTGTCGTAGAAATGAGAACTAGAAGAATTCTTTCCACAAGTAATTGTGATGATTCTCAATGTGTCTCAGTAGTAAACAGACCATCTGAGTGTTGATCCACCTTCCCCTTTAAAGATCCTCCTCCTCCTGCTTCACTCCCCCTCCCTCACCCGCTATCTATCTGTGTGTTCCTGCCTTCTTGTCCCATGGAAATGGAAAAAAAAACCAAACACAAAATGCAGATAAACGCCTTCAACTGGCCAAAGCGAACTCACCCCTTAGTTTCCATACAAGTAAAAGTAGGTCGTTTTATCGGCTGTTTGTTGAATTATTTGCGCTGTATCGAGCCGGCCTTCTCGAATCCATCCCAGCCATGTCTTCGTTTCTCAAGCGTCACAATATTTGTCGGAATAAGTGCATTATTCTATGCATGTATTATTCCCTTGGTTCACTGCTGTGAAGTGTCCCTTTTTGATGTAATTATATAAGGCCGAACTCCGCAGTGATAGTCCACACAACCTTAACAATAATCTAGAGCACAAACTAACCAGCAGTCGCCTGTCTGTGACCGCCTCTCAGTAAAGTCGTCGGCTATTGGTTCGTTCTCGTCCCCTGTTGGCTCGTCTCATTGGTCAAAAAAAATACTGTGACGAACTTTTTATTAAATTATGCATAGACCGTCGGTGGTTTTGTTTAAAAACGTAAAGGAATAAACCCACTAAGTTATTATACAAACATCGCTTCCTAGATAATTCTCGATTCAGCTTTGTAGACAAAGAAATTATCTTTTATGTACTCGTTTGGCTCTGCGCAATGGCTTGTGGTTAATGTAGTTTAACCCATACGTCATCGCTTGCTCAGTATGCTCATACTGTATGCCATTACACCTACCACATTAAGAAAATGCCCAGGCCTACTCAAAAATAAAGAATAGTTATTATGTTTTAAAGGCATATCCCACTTTTTTAAATTGTACCATTCGTAATTAAAATGCCTTGCAAAAGTATTCATACCCCTTTATTTTTTTCACATTTTGATATATTGCTGCCTTATGTTAAGCTGCTTTAAATGACTTTTTCCCCCATATCAATCTACACTTCATACACCATAATGGCATTGCAAAAACCGGTTTTTAACATATTTGCAAATTTATTAGATAAAATAAAACTTAAATTATTCCATTGCATAAGTATTCATACCCTTATCTAGGACAGTTGAAATGTACCTCAGGAGCATTCATATTGAAGGTATTGCTTGTATTTGTTACTACACTTTGAGAGATGTTAACCTGTGGCAACTTCAGTTGAATGGGTATGATTTGGAAAGGAACTCATGTCTTTATAAAAGGGTCTAACAGCTGAAAATGCATATCAGAGCAAAAACCAAGCCCCAAATGTAAAGTATGCTGGTAGCAGCCTCATGCTGTGAAGCTGAGGGACTCGCCAGAGTAAAAGGGAAGCTCAACACAGCAAAATATAGAGATAGCCTTAATGAAAACCCAATCCAGAGCATTCAGAACCTCAGACTGGGCAGAAGGTTCACGTTCCAACAGGACAATGAGCCTAAGCACACAGCAAGAGTGGCTTATAGACAACTCTGTGAATGTCCTTGAGTGGCCAAGCCACAGCCTTGGCTTGACCCCAATCAAACATTTTTGGAGAAACCTGAAAATGTGCATCTGCCCTCATCCAACCTGACAGAGCT
>JAHKKF010514341.1:0-20521 GCA_019740295.1 Labeo calbasu | reverse complement strand
GACTAAAATTCAGTGGCTTTGTAATCACCTTAACCACACAGCACTTTGTGAATATTCATTAAACAAGATGTAAATACAAATTACTTGTATTTCATTACCATTTCCTGTTTTTATTTATTTACTTACTTATTTTATTTTTAATTTTTATTTTTAATGGGTAATGCTTGACTAGACGAGGTCGTCTATTCACAGCCTCTTAAAACTACTTGGGGCACTTAAATTATTACAGTACTAATCAAGGTGTAAGCACAATTGCTTTAGCATATTTCATACTGATTTCATATAGGGTCATGATGGACTATAAATGCACGTGTAAAGGACGTCACCTTGTGGACGTCCTCTCACAACTGGTTCACAACAGTGTATATACTGAACTACACGAAGCTAAAACTTAAAAGTAACAATTATACATGCAACCACAGAGAACTGTAGATATGTACAAACGTATCTGAATGCATTTTTAGGAAGTATTCTGTGTTACATATTTGTACGGATTTATGCCGTCCTACCGCGACTATTTTTGGCCGGGGACACGACGTTACCGTCGGACCAATGTTAGCTGGGATATTATTTTAATGTATTATCTTAATTATGAACACACTGGTGCAAACAGTTTTACCATTTACTGCACTTTGTTATTCTTCTCGTTATTTCCTTACATCGGCTAATGAACCGGAAGTCTCGCACATGCCCAGTAGCCAGAGCTGTATCCCTTCTAGTCTAAACCGAGTTTAGCTCCAACCTTGATCAAACACACCTGTCTGTAATTATCAAGTGCTCCTTCAGATCCTAATTAGTTGGTTCAGGTGTCTTTGATCAGGGTTGAAGCTGAACTCTGCAAGAAGGTAGATCTCTAGGAACAGGGTTGAGCACCTCTGTTTTAGACCAAGTACAGATTCTTGCTTTCTTTCCAGTAAATATCTCCCGCATAATATTTTAGAAATCATATAGTGTGTTTTCTATCAAATGTTTAGTACCAGAGCTACCGATTTGCGAATGAATCCCTAATCAGTCAAATGGCTCGGAAAAAATGTTAAAAAGGCCAGAAGTATTTCTGCATTTGACCATAGAGAGGCGCTATTGCCGTCCATATTGAAATGTCTTTTGTAAAAATCCTGATTAACCAATCACAATACTAAATTAACAGTTGTTTGAAGCATTCTTTTTTATTAAAATGCATTGTAAGTTAGATACAGGGCTTATATAACTGTGCTGTTGATGTGTGCTTATTGAATGATGTGGTTTACAGGATGTCTCAGAGTTGGTCAGCACACCAGGCCAAAGGATCAGGCACAGCAAGAGCTGGTGGAGGAGAACAAGGAAATAACAGGCGATAACCTTCTATCCTGTGCTTATGTGAATGACGTGAGAAAGTTCATGCAAAGTCACACTTATTCACTTGCTGATAACCTCTGAGTGAGCTGTGAGAAAGGAACGGGAAACCTCCTGTGTGAAATCGCCAGCTGAAGAGTTTCTGGAAAAGCGTATGACGCTTGTTTGTCACAGATATGCACAAATCAGTCATCTAGGTGACACAGTCTATAAACACACTTTCTCAAACTAGAGTTTCACTCGATGAATGGACACAGTGTGATATTTGCCTTTAGTTTCACTTAGGTAAAATACAATTTTCTGGTGAATGCATGGCATCAACTGTTTATTTTTTAAAATAATTTTAAAAATAAATACAATCATTTATTATAATAATAATCTATATATTTCTTTATTATATATTGGTTGCAGAATAATACATGGATCAAAAATACTACTTGTACTCCTACTTCTACTTTTAAGAATAATATGAAAAATAATAATTCATCCATCCATTTTCAAATAACCTGACCTACATAGAATGCAGCAGTCTTTCGCAGCATCCCTGGCTCAAAAAAGTAAAATAAAATCAAATTTATATGATTTCTACATAAAAATATTCATCATGACATTTCTAGGATCAGATCAAAGCACAACAACTTTGTGAATATTGTTGTAATATAATTTCCATGTGCATAATAAAAACCATAATGTAGAGGAGTATTTTGATGATCCAAAATGAAATATGCTTACATAGTTTATGAGAAGTTATTTATGTCCTATGATAAATATGATTACTTGGCTTGGATTAAATGTATAAAATAACAGCCAGAACTCCAACAAAGCCTGCCATAAATCCTCATTGTGAAACTTCAAAGATGGATAATATGTCACCAGCAAAAAATTAGTCTTGGAGACGGTAATACATGGAGGAATTTCCTTTCGGGTGAAAATTAAATTCCTGAACTGATTATTGCACAAGTCTCTCTCTTTTTTATTATGGCATCTTTTTCAGCCGTGTTGTGAAATGACTTGCAGGTGCAAGAGAAAGTGTGTTGTGTTATTTTACAGTCCTGTCAGAAAAACAGTGATGGTGTTCTTGTGTTTCTCAGTACTCTATTCTTAAAGGCCCGGTTTAGCCAGATGGCAGGCAGGGTGGTGCAGTGTCTCCCTTTCACAAGCCAAATCAAACAGTGGCCTTGGCCGTTCAGCTCTCCATTTCTGCGGGCCTCGCGCCCCGAGCACGAGAACAATGTGGGTTTGAAGCCTCCTGAATTTCCCTCTGCCAGACACCAGCTGGAATGAGAAGAATTTCAAGTTATTAGAGAGAGAAAGATCATGTTCTGAGGATTAGCGGAACGGGTAAAAATACTTTGATCTCCTAACGGACTCCAAGTAGTTTTGTATCTTGGAGGAAACGCTGTATACCGCACATTTTTAAACCCATAAACTTTAGTGGAGGGGGAAGAATTTTGGAGAGCGATCAGTCTGGAGCTGGGTGGCCAGAAAGCAGATAGAAACCTCTTTGTGTGTCAACACATGCTGATATGGGATTTTGAGATGCAGCACAGCTAGCGTTAACTTGCATCCAAGTACTCTGGACTACTAATGTCTAATAAAAACTTGGACAAAGAGATTATATTAGGCCGTTAAAGATTATTCTTCTGATTAAAGTCTTCAGTGGTGCGTGCTTGCATTACCTTTTGATTGTAGGCAGCACCGAATCTTTACAGCTAATCACCTCTCTGCTTGAGTTTAGAGCTGTATAATCAAATGGTGTGTTCAAATCACAAGATGTACCTTTTCTATGAAAAAAAACAGCAATATTTTTGAACTCTACTTCTACAAAATGATACATAAAGCAATCAGCGATTTTGCTTTTTTGTTTTTAGGTTGTTTCTGAAAGTGCTGTAAACTGAATTGTTATATATTCTATTTTAATTGTGTAGTACTATCGTATTTTGTACATGCAGCTATAGTATTATTGTAATTTTTTACAGAGGGTTAACAGAGGGTTATCCCCCTAAAAATATCATTACAAGTGACTCTGTGTATTGTAAATAATATAATGGACATATACTTAAAATAACTGTGTAAGTAGTAAAACAATATAAACGTTTTAAGTTCAGAAATGTTTAGAGTCCCCCCTTCCTTGCTTAACAATGGTTTGGTCCACTGCCTGCTTTCCCCTCCTTTACAGATACACACAGGAGTCTGGTGGGAGAGCACAACGTTTTTTAAAAGTTATGTGGAAGTAGCTTAAACTGTCAAGGCTATTTTATTCACTTTAAACATCGGGTGAAGTAACTATTTCTCTTTAATACAGATGATGCTGAATCATTAATTAATTAATCATGACAAAAAATGATGATATCCGATGTATTTTTCAATGAGCGATTATAAGGTTTCTAAGTTTACCGAAGCTTGTCACCCACTAACATTTAACTAACACGGCGATAAGCCTGTGTATGAACTGATATTAGGCTAATATTGCAGACCTACCAATGTGTTCGGTGTTGCTCAATGTGATGTTAAGTGGCAAATCAGTGGGCTTGCTGCGGTTGAATAACGAATACAGACAATTCAATCCAGAAGGGGGCGCCCGCAGTAATGCAACCAACCGCAGAAGAACAGCGAATGCGAGGAGTTACGCGCATGAAAACAGAGCCCACTAGACAGTCAGTGACCATGTGCTGATTCTGAATGCGTCTCTCATTGACAAAGGAGTATAACGTTACTTTAAAGGCTTACGCACTCAACTGTTTGCAAAATGGAGCTTTGTGCTTTTGTATCCTACCTTTCTCATTCGGTACAAATCCATAATATTTTCATATTGACGATGTATCCAAATTCTAACGCGTTCCTACGTGACACGGTGAGGCGGGCGCGCTCATGTATATGTTTTGTGTTTGAGTGCGCCGGCGCTTCAACTTTCCTCATACAAATAGGATGTCGCTTTCTTCCATTTGAGTTTTCTTTCTGTCACAAAACTGAACTGAAACTCAGCAAATATAGGTGTCGCACTGTTTTCCCCCTTGTCTAACAGTTAACTAAATTAAATATATGTCAAGTATTTATTCCTTGTACGTACTGCAGATTTTATAGCCTATTTATGACATCATAATTTAATATAATATTTAGTATTTTCACATGTAGGTGTAAAAAAAATGTAATTTGTACTACTGTCTGTTAAAAATAAATGAAAAGACATCTAGCACAGTAGATTTTTTTTTTTATGCTGTACCGAAATTGTATCGACCCCTCACCTGAACCAAGGTATGTACTTAACCGTGACCTCTGTGTATCGTTACACCCCTACTTTGTACACATGCTGTGTACACATATCTATCCTTACAAGTACAATTTTGGCTGTATTATTTGTGCCCCCCTTCAAAAATTGCTCTTAAGAAATTTTGTTTATTGTCCCCCCTACTGTTAGATGAAATTTAAGCCCTTGTTCAGGGCTAAAAGAAATGATGAGTTGAACACACATGAATGCCACCGCAAATTCGTGTTACAAGCAGTAAACTATGACCTTTCTTTAAAGGAATAATGTTAGTTCATCCAAAAAACATAATTTGCTGAAAATTCACTCTCAGGACATCCAGGATGTAGATGAGTTTGTTTCTTCATCAAAACACATTTGTAGAAACTTCACCATTACATAATTTGCAGTGAATGGGTGGCGTCAGAGTCCAAACAGCTAATAAAAGCATCATAGTAATTCACAGGTAACCCACATGACTCCAGTCCATCAATTTATGCCATGTGAAGTGAAAAACAGGTCCATCATTAAGACATTTTAACTCTAAAACACCGCTTCTGGCCATAATACAAGTCAATAATCTATAATAATGCTTTCTATAGTGAAAAAGTGTTCTAACATCAAAAACTATTTTCAGCATACTTCTTCAGAGCAGTTTCGGACTGTCATGCGTGTTTGTAAATGGTGCTTGATCGGTGCATGTTTCTCTCCTGATTCAGACTTTTTCACTGGAGGAAGTAATATTATGGATATAGGACTCATATTTTAGCTGTCTGGATGGATTTGTTTCTTACAAATCTTTTCACTTATGCTGTTAATTGATAAACTAGAAGTATGTGGATTACTTGTAAATTATTGTGATGTTTTTATCACCTGCTGGGATTCTGACTGTAGCTAAATTTCTCCAAATCTGTTCTGATGAAGAAACAAGTCATCTGCATCTTAGGGAAAATTTTGAGTAATTATGACTTTGTATTGGCATTCGTGTGTGTTCAACTTGTAATTATGATCTTCAAATTATGACTTGAGTGCTTCAAGTATTAGCACACTAGAACGAAGGATTGTTTGAAAACCTTCAACTGAGATGTCAACCACTAAATTCATAGAAGCACACTTCACCAGCATGCCAATATTTGGCTGAAGGCTGGCCTTTGTAACAGCTGTTGCTAGTAACAAATAGCAACACTCTTGGTATGTTTCATTCCGTAACATCCATATGTGCATGCATACCTCACTGTTTTGTAGATGACACATACCCCTGTGGGTCATCGACCACCCCAAATAACTTGAATAGCTCTGGTAATGCACTGCCCTTTGTGGCTTCCCAGTCAACGTATTTGAGAAAGTTAGAGTAGTGCAAATGTTTTCTTGTCAGACCCTTAAGCATGGCTAATGTGTAATTTGTGTTTACAGGGGAGGTTAAGTGTGGCTCTCCTCTGCGGTAATACTGAAAGTCACTCGCTTTAGGTTTTCTCTGATTCGCGGAGGAGAAAAAGAGAACCGGGGTTCACAAAACATCTGTATCCTCCAAACATTTGTCAAATGTAACCAGTGGAATTTTTACATAACGTGGCTTCCCAGTGTAGGAAATGAGTGTGTTTATGTGGTTAAACCATTTTCATTGGAGATTTTCAGTGGGAAATTTAGATTTAGAGAACTTTCAATGACTCTTTATGTTGGGGATGAGTAAAACCGCATTTTATTTTCAATACCAAGACCAGTTATTTCTTATATTGATACCTCTATTAAATTAACAGTTTTCTGTGATCTCCAAAGAGAAAATGGATATTGCCCTTATAGCACTTAAAAGCCATTTTTAAGACAGGCCTAACATGTAAATGAATATGCAGTGTGTTCAAAAATGCCTTTGACCTTTGACCTTGATTTATGCTTGTGTTCAGATGAGTAAAATGAAAATGTTATTTTACAAAACAAAAAGATTGAGCCACTCATCATGACTCAGTTTCACTCAAGATGATGTCTGATATCTGATGTCACTGACCAAAACAAAATCTCCATGTAAACATCTTTAAATAGCTTGCCTATATGAGGCTTCACAAGGCAGAAGAGATGCTGTCTCCATCTGAATTATGCAATCTCAGTGTTCAGTATCAGTCCCATAGGAGCATCTTATAACCGCTTCTCCTGGAATTCCAGAGGCGTGTCCCGCCAGGTTTGGCCGAGGGCCACGTTTCATGAGATGGCTATGTAATCCCAGGCAAACCCTCCCGCCCTGATCCTGTCAACACCCAGTGTCCATCGCTCCTGGAACTGCTTTCCTGGTCTCCATTGTGTGATGCTTCAGCTTCTGGAAGCAATGAAAGCCTCAGATGGATTCTGTACTATATAGCAATTTCAGAGAGATAGCAGATGTTTAGAAATATGTAACCTGATTACTAGGCAATATCATAAATCATCAGATGTAATCTAGGTCTCATGTGCTGTAATACATGGACAGAAGGTACCGGTGATGGAATGTAATGGGAATTTCAGTTCAAAGAGAGAATATGAAGCCATATCACTTACACACTGAATGTGTCCTGCACAGTGCTGTGGTTCACCTTACATGTTTGTAGACCTTAGTCAGATTAGACGATGAATTTCACACGGAGACTGAGAGGGATAGACTAGCACTGTATAAAGGTCACAGATTACACAATTTTTGCCAACTTTTAAAACTGTTTTAGTGAGTTTTTGTCTACTGAAAGTTTCTTCAGTGTCTTCAACTAAACCTTATGAAAATGAACATGGTTAAACATGGTTTTGCTACACTAACCAAAGTTTAAGCATGGTATTCTCAGTTATACAAATGGTAATCAATACACCAAAAAACCAACTACACTTCTACTATAATAAAACCATGGTTAATTTTCGTAAGGAGAACAATTGCTATGTTGTTAACGAACAGTACAATCCATTGAACGCACTGTTCTATCCTCACAGCCATGTTTTCATTCCTGTCAAAAATTTAACATGTTGCCATTCTGTGGGAGGAAGATTGTTTCTAAATAAACAAAAAAGGGATATGTATTTCATTTATTTATTTTTTATTAAATACAGCATGTTTATATTTAGTCATTATATACACTCACTGTAGTTGTAAGCTCATCCTGTTCTCTTGTTTGATTCAAGAGAACCGACATTTCATTTGTTAGGGAATCAGACTAGGCTACACTGTCATTTGTCGGGAATCAGACTACACTGGTTGTGCTACATGTTAAGTTTTTAATACACAAAAAAGAACCAACTAATAGAGTAATGCGTTCTAGACTTTTGATTAACTAAAAAAACTGACTAAGTGATTAATTTCTTTGTCAGTCGTGTCTGATTGGTTAGAAAGAATCGATTCACAAGAGTCATTCATTCAGGAATCAGACTACACAGGTTGTGCTACATGCTATTTTTTAACATACACACACAGACATAATAGAGTCATGCATTCTAGAATTGGACCTTTCGCTGTATGTTTTTGATTAACTATAAAAACTGACTAATAAGATTGATTAATTTCTTTGAGAGTCGTGTTTGAGTCCTTAGAAAAATCCAATTCATAAGAGTCATTCATTCGGGAAACTGACTACACCGTTTGTGCTACAAGCTAGTTTTTAATCGGACTTTTCGCCATATGTTCTTGATTAACTAAAAAAACGGACTAATAAGAGTGATTAATTTCGTTGACAGCCGTCTTTGATTCATTAGAAAAAAACGATTTACAAGTTTGGGAATCAGACTAGGTTGTTCTACATGCTAGTTTTTAATACACAAAAAACCATCTTAATAGATTCATGCGTTCTAGAATCAGACTTTCCGCTGTATGTTTTTGATTAACTAAAAAAACTGACTAATAAGAGTGATTAATTTTTTCTACAGTCGTGATTCATTAGAAAGAACCGATTCACAAGAGTCATTCTTTCGGGAAATCGGACTACGGCGGTTGTGCTGCATGCTAGTTTTAATACAAGAAAAATAAAAATCTAATAGAATCATGTATTCAAGAAATGGTCTTTTAAGAGTGATTAATTCTTCGACAGTCGTGTTTGATTCGTTAGAAAGAACCGATTCACAAGAGTCATTCGTTCGGGAATCGGGCTACATGTTAGTTTTTAATACACGAAAAAGAACCATCTAATAGAGTCATGTATTCTAGAATTCTAGACTTTTCGCTGTATGTTTTTGATTAACTAAAAAAACCTGACTAATAAGAGTGGTTAATTTCTTCGACCGTCGTGTTTGATTCGTTAGAAAGAACCAATTCATAAGAGTCATTCGTTCGGGTATCGGACTCGATCGGTCGCACGGTAAATTTAGTAGGTCAGGGCTGCTCAACCCTGTTGGTTCAGTTGTGTTTGATCAGGGTTGGATCTGAACTCTGCAGGAAGGAAGATCTCCAGGAAAAGGGTTGAGCACCCCTGTAACGTTAGTAGGTCGACGTGTAGGAGGTCCACTGTGCACGCTGAAAAATGCACGTGCGAAAACTAAAAATAATCGTTCTAATTTTATTTGAGAATTTACGGGAGTCCACACGCTAGTAAATACATCCTTGGAATCACTTTTAGAACAATTTTCCAGTTGATGAATGATTAAAAAAGTGCTACCTATGTTTTTTGCACTGTTATAGGTGGTAATGAGCTCCTTGCTTATTGAGAATATGTTCTAATCATAATGTCAAGCTCATAGAACAGATGAAACAGCCAGTCATCGGTCATCCTGAAGGTTTACGCCTGAGTTTTAAAACAATGGGTTAAAATAGGCGGGTTGTAACTAAGGAGGTGTGTCTTGTGCGTAAAGGGGCGGGACTTGAAGAGTTCCTCACCCTCGTGTGTTTGAAGCAGTCAGCTGAGCCCAACTTGTGCGGACGCGGCTCCAACCTCGTACAACATGCAGGATCACAAGGAACACGTTTAACCCTGTGCACTGTTTGTCATTCCAACGTTTACAGAAAACAATCCAGTTAAATACCCTCTCCTTTATTCCACTTCGCCGTTCTTTCCCCGTGAAGAACACCGATTTGGAGGTGAGTATTTCAGACTGTTTGGATGGATGGGGGGCTGTGTGAAAACATATGGTTTCGAGCTCATGCTAGATATGCGGATATAATTTAGGAACATGCATTTATTAAGTGTTTTGTAATGTAATTTACTGCCAAAACATACCCGAGTAACTCACATATTTCACAATAGGCTGGATTTAAGATAAGCTTGCAATTTATGAATGAGAAATGCATGCATGCATACGAGTTTTAGGAGTGAAACTAGTCTCGATCATAGAGTCTGCTTTGCAGCCAAATATACCGGTAACTTTGCGCACGCGTGTTTACAAACAACTTGAAGAGTGGATGTATTTTTAGATCATATTTATATATTCACTTCTAGGTCGTGCTTACTATGAAGACATTATTTCTTTAGGGTTGGCAATCGAGAACCGGTTCTTTTTGTTGTTGTTTTTTTAAAACAAAATTGGAACAAAAAGATGTATATGATGTGATTTTCATGATCTGTTATGCTGAACGATTCGGACCGTACTGAACTACTGACAGTTTTTAACGCACTATTACTAATTAAAACACCGCTACCGGGTAAACAGCGCCTTAACGTGCAGTGAAAAATACACACCCTACCATGTAGTTTGGTTAGATAAATGAATGACTCTTGCGAGCCGGTTCTTTTAAGTGAGTCAAAAACATTCAGTGTTCAACGAATGATTCTTAAGACTCGGTTCTTTGTAACGAGTCAGCATCATAGATCGCCACTGTGTAGTCCGATTCCAGAGCGAATGACTTTAATAAGTCGGTTCTTTGTAATGATTCTGAATCAACCAGAGCGGTTATTGATTTATTTATTGACTTCCTAAACAGAGTTACTTTTGTCGTGTCTGAAGAGAAGCAGGGAGGGTTACTGTGCTATGGTAGGTACTTCTGAGAGTCTTAATGACTAGTTGTCTATATGACACTAGTTACAAATGTACATTGAATTTTATTGCAGGCTAATTGGTAGTTTGATAAATGATATGTTACTACGTTTGTTTAGTATTCTTATTGGTTTGCATTTATGCCACCTGTAAAAAATCTATGTAAACAAATCTTTTGGTAGAATTGTATTACATTTATTTCTAATTTGAGTTATGCTGAAATCTGACAGGATTTCTGGAAAAGTGCTATGATTCCCATTCCCCATTTTAAGGCAGATATTGCACTTTTGGCTTTAACTTTTGTGCTTGTGTTTTGGACCTTAACAATCTAATTTGAGAGTGTAATGCTTAATCTTGATGTTCTACAGTGTGATATTAGACTATAAACTGCAACATAATCTTACATTATGAAATTGTGCAAGTGTTTGATTTGCATGTGTCATAAATGCAAATGAGCTGTTTTTCATTTCAAACAGTTGTCCAAAGAAATTGTCCAGAAAAGTTATGTAATATTCTTGAGCGAGAACTCTCTCTTTCTCACTCTCACACACGTACACTAACACAAAGGAGGTGTATCTGTTTTCTTTTGTCAAGGAAGGAAGGGAAGTTGTTCGGTGGTTCTCTAACAATAGACTGGCCAAGTGCAGGGGTTGGATTTTTAAAGGCATGTTCAGGCACACATATGTGAGTTTGTCATTCTCCCTCTCTCACACACGCATCCCAACTAGAAATGTGTGGGTTTTATTTGGCAGAGATTCTGCAAAAAGCAATGAAGCAAAACGACAACTCCAAAATGCTGCCTCCAGGGCTAGAGAGTTCAATTTAATGTCATTTCATATATCTAGTGTTCACTAAGGGAGGTAAGAATAAGGAGAACCTTGATAACATCATACGCGTCAACATATTCTGGTTCAGATGGCACAGATTGTACCTTATTTCACTTATCCCCATATTTCTGGGCACTGGTTTTATCTTTAAGCTAAGATGACATGTTAGATTATATGTATAGTTGTGTAATTAGTTGTATAGTTTGGTGTTTGAGATGTTTCTTGATGTGACGTTAAGGAATTTGCGGCAACAAAACAGCCAAAAGTTTTCATTTTTATTGCATATTTTGGAAGATAAAGTGATATAAGTTACCTTCTTTCCCCTTCTTTCTCTGATCCTGCAAGTTGTCTCCCACCATCCTACTTTATCTGGCGATGTTCCCTCAATCTGCAGCACCAAATGTAAGCGTTCATCCTAAAAATAAACAAATCAGCATGCACTCTGCAGTCCTGTGAAACAGCAGTTAGCTTGCTAAAAAAAAAGCGAGAGCTAGAGAGAGAAAGAAATTATGTGAGAGAGTTGAGTAATAATAATGCACTATTATTAGCGTTGGCCACATGGAGTCTTGGGGGGGGGAAAGACAGAATAAGCAAAAGTGCAAAGATTTTGACTGAGAGAGTAGTGTTACATGTGCTCTTAATTTAACTGTTGGTGACTGATCCAAGACCCATTGTGTTTGTTTTGGTCAGACTTGCTGAAGTCTATACAAAAGTGGTTTCGGTCAATCCAAAGCTGGTTTATTTAAAGCAGGAGTTCACTAAAACTACACATGAACTGTCATAACCCATCAAACTCCGCTGGCTTGCAGAGACAGTTAGTGGGAACTCGTGTCAGTTTGCGTTGCGCTTCAGACTCTGTCTCCAGTCCGATTTCTCTTTTTCTCGCTAGCTCTTTTGTTTGTGTGTGGTCACACGGGTGGTCCGTGTTTGATAGATTCTGACCTGATTTTGGAGTCTTGGAACACACACATGCCCAGCTGCCTCCGATGGACCGTCAGTCCGTCACAGGGCAGTAGTTCTTTTGATCTCCCCACCGTACCACTGCTGGCTTCCAAAGCTTAAAGACCTTCCATGCAATCCAATACTGCACAATGCACCACTCGTCTCTATTGTCCATTATATTCTTCTGTGGCTCAGTGTTAGCATCAGTTCTGATGGTTGCTAGTCTAACATTCTAACTTTTTTCATTCACAGCAAAAGCTTAACTTTTGTATAACTTCTATCCCTTGAATCAGTTCATGTTGACCTTTGACCTGATTCACACTGATAGCCAGGATTATTGTTTAAATGTAGAAAACAATTAAATATCCAGTACCCAATGATAAATATGCAACATTGAAAAAAACAAAATCAACAAACAAACAAAAAAAAAATCGACCAATAGCCTACATAGCTTGATGTGTAAAAGTTGGACCTTCCTTTAAATTTTTTGGGTGGAGTGAAAGACTTTGAAAGTCTTGGAAGGTTCTGGGAATTTCTGCCTGTAAGATTGAACTAAGTTGTATTGGAATTTTTACTTGGGTATGTAGTGGTATAAGAAATGTATCCATGCCTTGGGCTTCATCCACACTGAGATGCGTTTAGCTGTATACGTAAAAAATTTTGTAACATATCGGCATTTCATCCAAAAGGATCCAGCGTGGTCTCTGAGTGGATAAACCATAACTATTTTAGGTAAAACAATAAATTATTTAAAATTATTATTATTTATTTTATTTATTTTTTTTGTTGCTTTTTTGTGCTGAATATTTTCAGTTGTCAAAATGCAGTGCATGATCGGAAATGTTTGAACCACTTATGTTACATTAATTATTTTAACAATGTCATTACTAACTTTCTGTTCCTTGACTGTTGTAGTTCATTCCGAAAACCAGTCAGTATCTGGTGTGACCATCATTTACCTCACGCAGTGCAACACATCTCCTTCGCATAGAGTTGATTAGGTTGTTGATTTTGGTCGGTGTAATTACTTTTTAAAAGGAACATGCCTTATCACTGATGAAATGTACCTGTAGCATTCTCCTGGAGAGCTACCATCCTGTAGAACTCAGCTCTAACCTCAGTCAAACACACCTGAACCAGCTAATCAAGGTGTTCAGGGTTGCTTAAATTACAAGCAGGTGTGTTGGAGCACGGTTGGAACTAAAGTCTGCAGGAATGTAGCTCTGCAAGAGCAGGGTTGAAAACCTCAGAACAATTAAAAGGGTCCTATTATGCTCTTTAACAGAGTCTTGATTTTGTTTTGGGGGTGTACTAGAACATGCTTTCATGCTTGGTGGTTCAAAATGCACATTATTTTTTAACATAATTTACATTATTACAATACATTTCTCCCAGCCTGGCACAAATGACTTGATTAGTTTCGGGTTCCGCCTTCCAAAAAACGAAATGTGTTGTGATTGGTTAGCTGTCCCACTGCGTTGCGATTGGCGAACAGCTTACACAGTGTTTCAGTACTGCCATGCCCCTTGTCTAAGTTAGCGCAAGCTAAATTAAAGTGATTCTTACGTTTTAAATATGGATTTTTCTTACAAAAATGCATCGATTAGATACAGGAGTCCTCTATTAACCCCCCGTAGCCGTGTGAGGCAAATTTTAATATAACTCCGATTGCATTTGTCTGAAAGAAGGATGCATGGAGGGTGAGTAAATAATACGCTACAGTATCAGCCTGTGAGATCGCCAATACATGATATTTTCGTGCTAATGTATTTAGTTATTTACATACTTAGTTTCATTGCACAAAACCAGCTCCAGCATAAGGATAAAAGCAGCCTAACATTATCAAAGAGCATCATCACTAATTAGCCTAGCCTATTCTAGTGCAAGTTTATGCATTTTAAAAAACACTTTTGTTATAAGCGAAGCTAACGTTATCTATACTGTATGATGAATAAATCTCTTACCACACACTGCACACGTCTGCGGCGCGTTATGGCAATCAGAGTAGTAGTCCCCCACCTCATCCCTACACCCCAACAATTCGAATTTCCGTGGGCGGGATTTAATTTAATAATATTCTAATGGACCGCGTTGTGACATCATTGCATGCGGAAAACAAACGCTGTAGTCCGAAGGAGCCGTTCGTTGTAGTTCTTGAAAAGGGATTTTTAAAAAATGAAATATTTCCCTTTGGAGTGGACTTTGAGATTTGTAACTTTGTAGATCTCTTTTATGCCCAAAGATACACACCACACACTGACTAAAGTTCAAAAAGTGAAAAAGCATATTAGGACCCCTTTAATTTTAGACTTTAATGTTTTATTTTTCATTTATTCAGACAAAAAAATCTGTTGATTATCGGTTATTGGCTAATTGGTGTCGGCCAGAAGTTTAGTCCATTTGTTGGGCATTACATAACAAACAGTTACACTACAAATACAGCTGAAAAGACTTCCATGTTTCCTCCTGAGGCATTATCATCCACATGGATATTGAAGTCACCGAATTCTACACATGTGTACCACTTTTCACGCCAACATATTGATTAGCCCAGCTCTAACCCAGTACAATACAATGTAAAGAGGAGCTGGATGAGGCATTCTGGCATTCCGCAGCATACATTACAGTACTTGTTTGCATTTAAAATAGCCAAAGTGGCAGTAGACGTGAAGCTCAAGTTACCTTTATCTTGTTGTTTTTGGATCCATTTGACCTGGCTGTCCTTGCAAAGGCAATACCCATAATGCCTGTTTTTTCTCTTGAGGATACTTTCTTCCATCCATTGATGGTGCTGGGTAACTCCTGATGTAAATAAAAGATTTCAGACTGAGTGGTTGTCTCGTTAACCTAATTGAGCTTTCCAGAAAGAATGGTACGACTCTATTATGAAGGAAAGAGGGCCACTTGACCTGTGTTTATGTACGTACTAAAGGGAGGACGAGGACGGGACACTCTTGGAATGATCATCTAGGCCTTGAAATTCCTGAGAAGACATAAGAGGCAGTGTTGGGATCCGCTCACCCTTTTAAATTGCCTCCCCGATAAGACCGTGGTACATCAAGCATTTCACCCATCTCTAAACAATGAGTTTCCACTCATAACAGCTTTGTGTATATTTCTCATCAAGTCTAGTTGTGCTTTGCTCTATACACAGCGGTTCTTGTTGGTTCTTGTGCGGAGCGCTACCCAAAACACTGGTGGACCATATCGGTATGTGGCAGCTTTATGTAGTGTCTGATATCTTAACAATAACAGGTTGGATTACGTAACTGACAACAATAGAGCCTCTGTCAATCAGCACTCAAAACTATGGGAGGTGAAGATAAATGAACTGGAACCACTTGAACTTGGAAAGACTTTCTCCTTTTTTTTTTTTTTTTTTTTGCAATGGATTTCAACATCAAGTTAGGGCCTCTGTCTCTTTTTATTCTTCGAATCACCAGAAGATGCTGAGAATGAACCCTGGTGAATCTAAAAAGCACAGAGGCAGTTACGGAAAGTCAATTCGTCATGCATCTGGACTTCACGCAGGCTTTAAAACCTCAACCATAACGATTTCACAAGTTTCATCAGTATTTTCTGTTAAAAATGACTTCATTGTTGTCAACCACGCACATGTGGTTTTTAGATTATGACATATGAGTTTAGCTTGTGGTGTTTAGTATATACAGAAGTTTTAGACAGTGCTATGGTCTTTGAACACATGTAGGGCTTCTTTTTAAGTAGAAATGGTTGACAATGTGTTGCGCTTTGACAATGTGCATTGGAAATTCATCTGTTTTAAAGCCCCACTACAGCCAAACACATTCAGATGGATGTTTTTGGTCTATAAGCTGCATCTTACACCATTTATGATGTTATATTAATACATTTTGGGAGGAGCATGTTCGACATAATACATTTTGGGAGGAGCATGTTCGACATAATCAACTCTGTTAGCATGATAGTAAATATATATGCAGTCAACTTACCTCTGTCCCATGACAGTTTTCTGGCATCCCCCCTAAACCATAACTCTTCAGTCCTAACTATTGCTATCGCAGCTTGGGATATGGGGGAATTCTCTGGATTCAGGCTAAATTCCAAGCTCAGCGCCCTTCCCTCAGAAAGCACACCAAATGTGTATAATATTTGCTCAATCAGATTATATGTGCGAACTCGTGAGTTTCATTCATTAGTCTGTTTTTGAACACAAGAACCTGTCTTATTTGGCTACTAAACCTAATTTTACAGGCTTTCTTAAAGGGGTAGTTCACCCAAAAATGAAAATTCTGTCATAAATTACTAACCTTTATGTTGTTCCAGAACCGTCAGAATTTTGTTCATCTTCAGAACACAAATCAAGATATTTTTGGTGAAATCTAAGAGCTTTCTGACTAGGGCTGTCACGATTATTTTGGTAATCGAGTAATCTGTCGATTATTCTGATGATTAATCGAGTAATTTGAAGATTATAATTATTTTTTGTAGTAATAATAGACCTAAGTGAACAACAGCCTTGAAAACACCTTAAAATGCATATATAATAGCAATGAGGCAATAATAATTAGTTTGAATAAAGTATCAAAAGCAAGTAATCATATGGTTTTATTGAACAATTGTTAAAATACGTAATGTATCATAAGCAATAGAGCTAATGTACATTAGGCATTAAAGGGTTAATTTTGTCATTAATCACTTACCCCCATGTCATTCCAAACCCTTAAAAGCTTTGTTCGTCTTCAGAACACAATTTAAGATATTTAAGAAAACCAGGAGGTTTAAAAAAAAAAAAAAATGTCCCATTGACAGCCAGGTGAGTACCACTGTCAATGGGACACTGACCCAGAAAAGTATGAAAGACGATGTAAAAATAGTCCTTCTGCCATCAGTGGTTCAACCGTAATTTTCTGAAGTGACGAGAATACTTTCTGTATGCAAAGAACATAAAAATAACGACTTTATTCAACAATTCATCTCCTCCGCATCACTGTAGCACCATTTTAGATAATATCCCCTGTACGTGTGACACAGCTGACAGAGAACAGCGTACGCTGTTTGCGTACAGGGTATACTAATTATTTTCTTTGCATACAAAAAGTATTCTCGTCGCTTCATAAAATTCAGATCAAACCACTGATGGCAGATAGACTATTTTGACAATGCCTTTCTTACTTTTTTGGGTCTTGACAGTGGAATTTACCTGGCAGTCAATGGGACAGTCAAAATCCTCCCGGTTTTCATCCAAAATATCTTAAATTGTGTTCTGAAGACGAACAAAGCTTTTACGGGATTGGAATGACGTGTGATTAAGGACAACATTTTCATTTTGGAGTGGAGTAACCCTTTAAATGCCTGCAGAGGGCGCAAATGGCCTGACGATTGTTTACACTTTACTGCGCAATCTAATCAGTGTTTAATTTTGACTCAGAAACATTTAATTCAAATGGACACTTTTTTTTTTTTTTTTTTTTTTTAGCTTTTTGGCCTTTTTATTGCGATAGGACAGTAGAGAGATGACAGGAAAGAGCTGGGAGGAGAGAGGGGAGCGGGATCGGCAAACGACCTCAAGACGGGAATCGAACTCGGGTCGCCATGAACGCAGTTGCGCTATATGTCGATGCACTAACCACGAGGCTATTGGCGCCGACGACTTAATCTTTAATATTTGGATATTTCTTTATGATAGAAAAGCTACAGCCACTGTAATTTCTAGATTATGTGGACATCAAAACAGCAGCGTGAGGGGTTTAAACTTTTTTTATTTTAAAATCGCGATGAACAGTTAGCACATTAAGGAAAGATATTGATGTATTCTCCTGTGTTTGCGTAAGTTTATAAATGATTTTACCTTACAAATCTGATGAAATAGCACACGTCACATTCCCAAATGAACGTTATAATAAACCTAAAGTCACAACAACATGTAGAGATGGAGCTTGAGACACTCCACACATGTAAATGATAACAGTTTACTGTGAATGGAGCCGTCACCTACACGCATGTGAATGATTAAAGCGTATATATTAAACCTGCATTGCATGTATTAATTTAAGTGAATCGTAGCGTTTGTGAATTCCTAATAGCATTATGCTTTATTATGATTTTTAAATGGGTTTAATATGTATAATACGCCACTTCCTGTATTTTGCAGATTATTCGACATGGGCAAAATGCAATCGCATAAACAGCAATGCAACTATCACGTTCAAGGTCCAGAAAGGTAGTAAGGACATTAAAATAGTCCATGTGACGTCAATTGTTGTGTGTGAAGAAACCAAAAATAATGACTTTATTCAACAATTTCTTCTCTTCTCTGTCTTTGACACGCATTCACGAGAGTACCACAACATTTTATGTTATTTTTGTTTTCTTTTTTCGCACAAAGTTTTCTCGTCGCTTCATAAAATTATGGTTGAACCACTGATGTCACATGGACTATTTTAACAGTGTACTTTTTGCAGGGCCAGAAAGCTCTCAGATTTCATCAAAAATCTTAATTGTGTTCTGAAGATAAGCAAATGTCTTACAGATTTGGAATGCCATGCGGGTGAGACATTAAGGCACAATTCATTTCATTTTTTGGTAAACTATCTCTTTAAGGATAATCTACTAGTCTTTCAGGGAACCCTCTTTCTAGTCATTTTTTAGTCACTTACCGCACCTGATTGAACCATCTTTGCTGACCTAACAGACATAACCTAAGAGTGCGGTCTCAATCATCAGCAAGAATCACTGTGTATGTGCGCGAATGTGTGTCGCTTTTCTTCTCTGTCAGTATAATGAGCTTGGCCATTGATGCGTAGCGGGCCTGAACGGTCTTTCAATGTTGAATGTTAATTTGAAGTTTTGGTGCTGTGCTCATGCTGTTCAGCTGCTCCAGGGTTGAGCCTTGAATCCAGCGTTGAGCACCACACGTTTAAGCTTACTGATCCTCATTTTGGACTTTCATGTGCTGCGAAAGTACCCTGTCAAAAAGTGCTTTGGTGCTTCCAAGCACGTTGGGTCAAAATGTTCTGGGATGGAAGTCAAAACTCTATTTCAGTTTACTCTTTTTGTCTTTCTCCAGCTTGTTCTTTCATTCTTTCCCAATCAGTTTTGTTCCTGCACATTTTTAAAGCCCTACCGCAGCACAGCCCCCATCTCCCAGCTCTCTCAAGATAAGTTTGAAATGGTGAAGTGCTATTTTAAGTAGTGGATTCTGTCATGTAGCATGCTGTGTCAAACAAGCTGGCTGTCAAAGTGCTACAGCGGACAAAGTATTACAGCCACAAATTGCCCATACCAGTATCAGTGCTTGATTGTTTTACCACATGCACTGATTAGTATATCTATAGCAGTATACTTATAAGTTGCCTTGCGCAAGAATAGGAATGAGTTGAGAAGCAACTTTGATTTAAAAAAAGAAAAGAAAAAAGTTTCATTGCTTTTGCTGGAGTACAAAAAGCACATTGCTCATGCTGGAGTACATGATGATCTGGTTTTAAACAAATTTGTGGAGTTCATACAGCTTGAGTGCTGCTTTTATTACAGGGGTCATGAACTGAGAAATCAAATTTCCCTTAATCTTTTGATATATAACAGGTCAGTGTACTATAAACATCTGTAAGTTTCAAAACTCAAAACTTTTCCTGTTAGTTTAAAAACAGTTTTTGTTGAAACCATGCTTAGAAAATGTCTTGTTTTGGAATGTGCCACTTTATGGCATAATAATGAGGCGAAAGCCCACCTCTGTAGGAGAAAATCAATGCCTGCTTCAACACCACTACCTGTTTAGCCCCGCCCACTGATATGCATTTGTAGGAAATACTATAGAGACGCGAACACAGGACTACTCCATTAACAGAACCATACAGATGTCATTATGAGATTAAAGTTGTGAAAAACAGTCTTTGAATTGCCACCGTATTGCGAAATCTTGGAGTATGTCTCAAATAGAACAGGACCTGTTTAGTATTGGGGATTTGTTGTGCCAATCTGTGTGTAGGCAAATGTAAACACAGGGTCAAATTAGGAAAGAGCTCCTGATCACGAGTGAAACACTGTTTGTTTGTTTGCTTTACTTTACTACGTATTCATTTATATACAAGACAGTATGATGCAGGCTGTTTAGAGAGACTGGAAGTAAGAGATCCATCCATCTGTTATTTTAATAAGGAAAGCTGTTAGCCGATCATATCAGTGGGCGTTTGTGAATCTTGAATGTGCCTCGCCTATAAAAACAAATTGTTTGTGAGAAAACAGAATAGAAAATAGTCTGTTACTTCTAAATTATGATGTTTTTTTTTTT
>JAHKKF010514340.1:0-18196 GCA_019740295.1 Labeo calbasu | reverse complement strand
TTTTTTTTACTTTAATATTTTGCGGCTGGATGGATGGATGGATAAATGAAAGAATGAATGAATGAATGTTTCATATTTGTTTACCTTAATATTTAGCTGATGGATGAATTAATGGACGGATGGATGGATGGATGAATGAATGATTTATTTTTCTTTCACTTAATATTTTGCTGATGGATGGATGGATAAATGGATGAATGAATGGATGAATGGATGGATGGATGTTTCATATTTGTTTACCTTAATATCTTGCTGATGGATTAATGAATGAATGAATAAATGTTTCTTTTTTTACTTTAATATTTTGTGGATGGATGGATGGATGGATGGATGGATAAATGAATGATTGAATGAATGAATGAATGAATGTTTCATATTTGTTTACCTTAATATTTTGCTGATGGATGAATGGATGGATGGATGGATGATTCATACTTGTTTCACTTAATATTTTGCTGATGGATGGATGGATAAATAGATGAATGAATGAATGAATGAATGAATGAATGTTTCTTTTTTTTACTTTAATAGTTTGTGGATGGATGGATAAATGAATGAATGAAGGAATGAATGAATGTTTCATATTTTTTTCACTTAATATTTTACTGAAGGATGGATGAATGAATGAATGAATGAATATTCCATTTTGTTTAACCTAATATTTTGCTGATGAATGAATGAATAAATAAATCGATGGATGGATGAATAAATGAAAGGATGTTTCATATATTTGTTTACCTTAATATTTTGCTGATGAATGAATGAATGAATGAATGAATGTTTCATATGTGTTCCACTGAGTATTTTGCTGATGGATGGATCGGTGGATGTTTCATATTGTTTGTTATTAGTTGATAGATATATAGATATATATATAGATATATAGATAGATAGATAGATAGATAGATAGATAGATGGACAGATGGATGGATCCCATTGTGCTGTCATTGTGATAACTTACTCCATAAAAAGCTTAATAAACATCTTGTAATATACCCTGAGAAATATTCACTGAAGTAAAAATTGTCACAACTAGCTCCGGTCACCCGTTTATCATTTGGCATTGTGTTTAAGGATGTTTTCCTCACACTTTTAAAGGTCAGCTCTGCCCGGTTTTGCTAAGTGTGTTTTGGCACATCGCCACCGCAGATTTCACTCCCACTATGGGAAAATTGTGCGCAAGATGTGGAATTATCAATCCTGCGCTGCTCATTAATGTCGGAGACAGCAGGAGTTTAAAGTGGAAGTATTCATGTGATTAATTCTTCTTCTTGCTTCAGGAATGTGCGGAGAGCTGCACATATTTACAGCTAGCATCTGTTCCTCCACTACTAGGACAAACACAAAAATACTTTGCATATTAGAAGATCAACAAATACGCCGCCCTTTGGCGGTCGCGTTTCGTTCGTCAGCGTTTTAAAACCCAAGGCACGGCGCATCCATCTCAGTTGATTAGCTGAGAACACGCTATAGCGTAGCTCAACACGTGATCGCCGTTCGATACGTTGCCACCTTCGAGTGACACCTCTATCTGTGTTCCAATGGATTCTCATTTAGCACATGCAGGCTTGTAGCCTTTTCATCAACTTATTACTATTAAGTGCTCCTTATTTCCCTGAACAATTCCTACCCAACTCACACTTAAAGACCTGTATTGATCCTCATGGTACACGCCATCCCCTCCTGATTTCATTAGGCCCGGTGCTGTTAATTACTCCACACTCTAACCTTTCAGTGTTTCATTTGGACCGACAAATTGGGTGAATTAAAAAGGAGCTGAAAAACAGCGCAAAGCCTGACGGTGTGGATCCCCGAACTGGTATGTCAAATTCCCAAGCGGCGTAATAATTAAAAAAGTTCATCAATGTTCCCTTTGCTCATCACATTATGCAGAGGCTGGGCACACTGGTAATAGTTCTGGAGGATTCATTTAGGAAATTAGACCAGTTTGATCTGGTTCTTCATCAAGAGAGCAGTCTAAGTCCCCCCCAGAGGTTTCGTGTGGGTAAACCGCCACCTTTATTTTAGTGAAATAGACGGCAGCACGCGCTCGATGTCGTACCTGCAATTTCACTCGCTGCTCTATTGACGAGCGCAGAATTCGGTGCCAATGCAGTCATTTTGTGCCATTATATGACTGTATGATAATAACTTCATCATAATTGGCTTCTGATGCTTGGGAGTGTTGAATACTCATTTTCAGAGGGGGATGAATTGATTTACTGCTTGATTTAATTATGCATTAAAATTCAATCATGTACTTTCAGCCGAATTCAAAGCGAATTTTCTGAAGCGCTCCCCAGAATGCAGGTGGAGTTGAAGGACATCTTCAATTACATTGTTGGAGTTAACTTAATAATCAGATCTTATTGATTACATTAGTCTGAAGGTTCAAGATGAAACAGGATCTAGTTATTGATGAAACAACCTCAGTTTTTGATGCTATGCATTAAGTGAAGACACTGTCAAGCAAAAAAGAGGAGGAAGAAAATGCCCGGAAGAGATTTGGCAGCTGAGGGCAAGGTAATATTTTCGCATCTCGAGAAAAAGCATTTGGAGTCCACGTTTAACTGCCCATCAGTCTACAACTCTGCCCTCTACCCTCAACACTTCCTGAAATCCCTCATCAGGCCGAAGGTCAAAACTCGGTCTACATGTGGTCTCACCACGCACCTGGCTTCTGTCATTGCGGCTCAATGTGAAAAGAGAGAGTCGGAAGGTCGTTCGAGCGTTAAGCTTTGACGGGCAGATGATGGGAAAAGTAAGGACCTAATATCTGCATCAACCTTCAATGTTAGCTTCCTCAGCATGACATTTAAATTGTTAATGGTTTGGATTGTTCACTTATTGAATGACTTGACACCTCCATTCATTCAGAGTGGCACCGGCTTTGTCTGTGCCTGATAATGTGAAAAGCCCACTGTATAAGGGCTCATGCTGGAACAAGAGGAGGATCACTTATCACTGTCACTTAGGCCTCGCCTGGCAAACAAGACACCTGATGGTGACACTGATTAATGATGCCGGATAAGTTTGTGAACGCAGCGGGAACCCCACACAGGTTCCATCTGAATCATATTTAAGCATATGGACACCATATGGATCTAAGTGTTTCCATAAATACGATGACCAACCGCGGCGAACCTGCAGGTGTCATATTTGGGGCCTTCTTGTGCAGTAATTCTTATTAAAAAAAACCACAAAAAAAAAAAAACAGGACATTTTACATTTTTAAATATTAAATGCGTCGCAATATCTTACTATATTCTAAACTATATTTTTGCACAACAAGTCTCAGACTAGGTATTTTGCTGCATTACTGCGGATGTATAAAGATATCCATAAAATCCATGTCTGTTTATACTCTGTGGCTAAAAGTGTGTAATTAAAAATCTTTATGAATGCATAAATGCTTAAGTTTAATCGCTGCCTATTTAAGAGAGCAACGACTCCCGCTTATTTTAGATATGAGCCTCTCAAGTGTTTATTTACACTTTTGATACACTTAAAGGTATTGACTTGGCTTTGCCTTCTCTAACATTAATAGCAATGGTTATTGATTGTCAAGATTGATTTTAAACTGAGGGAAATAGATGCATACCCATGGTGGACTTAAGTAATTTATACCGAGAGAGAAAGACTGAAGGGGAGATCCTAATAAGCCCAGACTAATTAACTCAATAACAGTTATCCATGTGCCGCATTTCAAGTATTCATGGACCTTCCGAGTCTCAGAACAGGTCTTTTCTTATAATTTGAGCTCTTTTCTACAGAAACATAATTGCAGTTGTCAAGAAAAGCCTGTCTAGAGGCTTTTCAATACTACAAATGAGGGGCAGCCTATCTGAGAATTTTGCGCTTTGATTGCACACAGTCTTTATGAAAAACTGTCTGTGAATAGCAGGGAGATGAGACTGCAACTCATAAAGCTGCAAACAGAAAGACAAGGTCATGCGTTTTATCTTCACATGAAAATGAAATAAAACTAAAGTAATAAACAGTAAAGGAATAAAGAAATAAAAATAAATAAAGTAAAAGGCTTCACAGTCCGAGAAGGATAACAAAGGATAAGAACAGAGAATAAAAACCAAAAAACATGTAAATCAGTTTCCGTGCAGGTGACTTGTAAACCTTTTTTTTCTTCTTCTTCTTCTTTTTTTTTTTTGGTTTGTGATTCACCAAAAAAGGTGAAGTACGAACCTACAGGGATCACGGCGTACAAAATATTAAAGTAGAAATTCTGCCATAAAAATGGTGTTTGCAGTCAAATCACTTCATAAAAAGATTCCCACGCTGGCCTTTCAATATGGATTTTCTACTCCAGGAACACTAAGCACATGGCAGCGGTATTACAGACACTATCTGATATTTTGAAAATGTTCTGGGATTGATGTGCTTGTATTTTGCTGGCCTGGCACTTGCTTTTGCTGTGTGATGCAGCCTCGACTTTGGAGGATATTCCTTTATATCCTGAGAGCTAAGAGGTATCAACATTTTACAGCAGGCAGAGTGTGTCCACTAAAAAAAACTAAAAAAACAAAAACATTACAGCCCTACATGAGTCACTGGAACCTACAAGAGGAACAAAACAGCCTGAGGAAGGTGCACAAAATTTAGTTGAAAAAAAAAAATAAATAAATAAATAAATAAATAAAACAGCCAAATGGATGAACAATCAATGTGTTTTTCAATTAAAATGAAACCTGAAACATACATTAAATCTGTAATTTACTATTTATTTATTTATAATTCTGTCATCATTTATTAGCCCTTATTTCATATTGAACGCTTTTCTTTGGGTGTGTTGAAATACTTTTGCATCTAAATTAATCAGGCATTTGTTTTGTGTGGATATATTCATAGATTCATTATTCATTCATTTTACCATGGTAAATAAGGTACACTGCTTTACGGCCAAATTGAAAGTTCAGTACGACGTCCATTAGTGGGTGAAATGTGAATATGGAGATAGTGGAAAAGTGGCTTGACATTTGTGCCTACTTTTTACTTCCATTGTATAGAAAAGAGCAGCTTGGACATTCTGATAAACATCTTCTTTTGCATTCCATGCAAGAAAGTGGGTATGTGCCTGAATAGTGAATCCGTATTCATAAAGGCACAGAAAACGAATATCGCTTTTTAGGAGCCAATAAAATTAACATTGGTTAGCCACTATCAAATCGATTAATCGTGATTAATCACATCCAAAATAAAAGTCTGTGTTCATATAATTATATGTGGGTAACACTTTATTTTAAGGACCAATTCTCACTATTAACTAGCATGCATATTAATAGCATGTTGGCTGTTTATAAGTCTTTATAAAGCACATATTAATGCCTTCTCTTAATCTTACATCATACCTCAACTTAACAACTACCTTACTAACTATCAATAAGCAGCAAATTAGGAGTTTATTGAGGCAAAAGTCACAGTTAACAGTTAGTTAATAGTGAGAATTGGACCTTAAAATAAAGTGTGACCATATATATATATGATTTATATTATAAATAATTATCAATATATATGACATATATTTCTTACATATATACATGCAAGTATGTTTATTTATATATACACCTACATTATGTAAACAGAAACCTTTATTCAGGATGCAGTTAATCGCGATTAATCGATTTTACTGCTCTAATTACAGTACATAAAATTTTACTTACCACATAAACAGGGTAAGGATGGATGACTGATAGGACTATGGTGAATGATTTGCATATCCTGAGCATCACTGACAAACATCTAATCTCAAAATGTGTTGTCAGTACTTCCGCTTTGTAGTATACACAGACTTCATGTGATCGCGAATCTCGAAAGTGAAAGTAAAAAGCAAATACACATTCAAAAGTGATTTCATTGCCCCACATATTAACAGTGAATCTCCGATGCCCGCAATTTATATACAGTATAGTTACCGAACAATGTAACTGCAAGAGAAAGCATAGAAATATATGGTCACAATTTATTTTAAGGTCCAATTCTCTCTATTAACAAACCATTAACTATGACTTTTGCCTCAATAAACTACTAATTTGCTGCTTATTAGTAGTTAGTAAGGTAGTTTAGGTGTTAGGATTAGGAATGTAGAATATGGTCATGCAGAAAATGTGCTTTGTAAGTACTAACAAATAGCCAATATGTTATGAATAGGCATGCTAATAAGTAACTAGTTAATTAGGGTGACTATATTTTAGTTTTCAAAAAGGGAAGGAAGGGGATGATATATGACCATATCCCATATTAAAACTGAAAATGTCATTACCATACCTAAACAGCATATTTTACAGTCACTGTTATGCAGATTGATCATAAACACAGCTAAAAGGCTTCCTACCACAGAGGCCATCCTTCACAAACCTTATATCTACCACAGTTTTATCATAGGTAGAATGCATAATGTTTCAATACAAGCATTTCAGTTAAATGTAATTTATGCAATACGGGAGAAAATCAACCCACCACAACAGTTTAAAATCAGCCCAATTCCGTGGAAGAAACATGGATTTGGCAGCCCTACATCCAACACGAGCTTCATTCGAAACAACTTAAATATTGATAGCGACTCCCTGATGTGCGAAAATTCAATATTAGAATGTTTGCGGCTTTAATACAAAAAAGCACACAATGAATGGCGACTGCAGAAAGCAAAAGCAAAATCCCAGACATTTTGGGCGATTTAGAAATTCTGGCCGGATGTATTTTTTTTCCAAAAAGAGGACATGTCTAGGGGAAAGAAGTTCATAGGGAGAATTGTTCCCTATACTAAAGTGTTACCAAATATATTTTTTCCTCCCATCTTGTATGCATTCCCTTTAGAGTTTCCGTAGTATACGTCATTTCCTTTCCGAACACAGAATTCGGGCACATCCCTACAAGAAAGGAAGCAATACAGGTTGCACATGACACGAGGGTGACGAAATAATGAATTTTCCTTAACATCAATGACAGACAGCTTTCCAGGCATGACAAAAACTGTTTATATTTATGACTAACTAGATATTAATAATGCATGAGAACAAACACGATACAAAGTGTAACCGCCAATAACAGTGCACGTCTGCACATGAAAAATGCCCTATTAAAACAGGCCCGTGACTGAAAATATAGTCCATGTCATCAGCCGATGCAACAAGGGAGCAAACCTAACATTATTTCTATTCCAGACCTCTCACTGTTTTCTGGCTATGGCTATCAAACGCAGCATATGTTGTCACAGTGAACAGTGCTAGAAATCTCCAGCGCTTGATTCAGTCTGAAATCTTCCAGAGCTTGTTTATATTGAGTGTCAAGCCAACTGCTTCAAGACCTGTAAACCCCATATGGACCTTTAGAGAACAGACTACAAGTAAATGTCTTATTATCAAGCGCTCTGGTGTATGGGATGCTAACAATCAGATGTCAATGCAAAAGCAGGTCTGGACTGCATGGCGGATCACAGTTTAATGAGGTCATCTGGTGGATATAATGTTTTACTATTCTTTTTATTTTGGAATTCTCCTTCCCAGAATATACAAGTATTTGGAGCAAATTTAATATTCCGCACTGCCATCATAGTACTTACATCCGTTTAATGATTATCATACCATCGCATTTCCCTCCAGCCCTTCCCCAACAAAGACTCCCATCTGTGGACCAGACAGAAGGTCTCAGGAAATCATAAATTTTACACTTTAAACCAAACTCACTCATCGCCGCAGAAAAAAAATCACCTTTAAATATTCCCCTCGGCGTCTCTTGGAGCGGGGCTGGGAACGTATTTAAGAATAGTATACAAATTATTGCCAAACTTGACAGTGAGAGTCCTATGAATAATAGCATGAAGAGGAGAGGGAGGGAAAGGTTGCGTGAAGGTGAGAGGCATTAATTTGCTTTTAAGCTTATGGGAGATTCTTCCACGCTCTCCGCGCTTAGCCACCCACTGTAAAGATACAGCACCACTCCTAGTGCCTGTGACACAGGCTCATTAGCATCTCACCCTACATCAGGAAAATGACTACCTTCCATGGGTGGATCATTATACCGCGTTATAGGGAATACCTTATAACCATAAATGTGGGGAAAGCATGTGCAATAAAGACTCCAGATAGCTTTTTTTGTTCCCGAATATGAAGATTGGCTTCCTTGTCAAAACAGGACACGACGGAATGTGGAGACGTACAAATCACGAATCCACATGATTGATTAATTGCATGACACTTGGCAGCGCGAGTGCGATAACATTGTCTGAAGACCTCTTATTTGCCGATTAAATGCAGAGAAAAATCATTTTAGAGGCCAGAAATGAATCACGTGGTCATCTCACACTGTTTTTCTATTCTTGCTGAAATATTTAGCACTTGAGTTGAATGGCTTTGATCAGTATGGAAGATCAGATAAAAATCATGGGACTGAAACCACTCCAGCATTATCTTGATGTCCTACACATCAATTGCGTTTTGATTTAGCTCAGTGTGTTCATTCTGTGCACCTCTTTTAATTTAACTAGACCTTGTTTGTGGCTGGAAGCTCATTTATATAGTGGTTCCTATGGAGGTACATCAAGTGTTCGTTACATCAAAAGCACTTTAAAGAGTACAAAAAGTAGACGGCTCCCACTAATCTCAACTTGCATTACAACATGGATTCGTAATGAGGTGGAGAAGCAGTGGTGTCAAAAGTACAGAGTAAATGAATTATGTTGCGGTTCTGCGTCAAAATTAAACTCAAAAGTGTCAAAACACACTTAAGTAGAAAATGTTGCACTTGATGTTTTAAATTGATGTTTTAAAGTTAATACAATTAAAAACCATGCATTCAACTTGCATTTATAGCTCAGTATGTAGCTCAAATGTGCTTCTACACTATTAAAAATAAAGTTTTTGCAGTGATGCCATAGAAGAACCATTTTTGGTTCCCCAAAAAACCTTTCAGTGAATAGATCCTTAAAGAACCATTTTAAAGAACATTTAAAAAATCTAAAGAACCTTTTTTGACTATAAAGAACCTTTTCTGTGTTTGAAAGGTTCCATGAATGTTCGAGGTTCTTTATAGAATCATTGATGCCAATAAAGAACCTTTATTTTTAAGAGTGTATCACTAAGTACGTAGTCATACAGTTGCATAGACACTAGAGTTATATGAACATGACAGCATCTAAAATGTAAGCATTTTATGTATGAACAACTTTAGAGTCGTACAAATGACTTAAGGTGTGGTGACATTTACCAGTGGTTGGCAATTTTTCATGGGTGAAATACAGCAATTTAAATAGAAATCCAGGCAATTAGGAATTTCACAACGTTCGCAACAAGTTCAAGTTGGTCATGTGAATTTGCTGTGCACACCAACAGAAAGCTGCTTAGCTTTGTAAGTAACTTCCGCATGCATACATGGCTACACTATTTACAATGAACCTTTTTCATGGAACTTCACTAAAACTTAAATTAAACATCTACACAATTCCATTGTATATTGTAAAAAGTTGCAAGAAACTATAAAATTGTATACATAATATAAATATAAATTATTTGTAAGATGTTTCTGCTTCTAAATTTTAGATGCCACCAATACTGTCCATAAGTTTATGTTTTATATATGTGATCCTGGACCACAAGACCAGTCCTAAGGGTCGGTTTTTTGAAATTGAGATTTATACCTCATCTGAAAGCTGAATAAACCTTTCCATTGATGTATGGTTTGTTAAAATAGGACAATATTTAGCTACTACTACTACTATTTGAAAATCTGGAATCTGAGGATGCAAAAAATTCTAAATATTGACAAATTTGCCTTTAAAGTTGTCCAAATGAAGTTCTTAGCAAAAATTAAGATTTGATATATTTACGGTAGGAACATGATCTTTATTTAACATTCTAATGATTTTTGGCATAAAAGAAAAATCAATAATTTTGACCCATACAATGTATTTTTGGCTACTGCTACAAATATACCCATGCTACTTAAGACTGGTTTTGTGGTCACATATATCCAAAAGTTCAAATATTTATGAATACAGCTGGACATATTTTACATCCTGATAATATGAAAAAAAAGGTCGAGTTTAATAAATTTGATAAAAATGAGTAATTATGTAAAAGAATTCAGTTAAATATACACTCTCTGTGTTGAATCAATATTCATGTACTTCACACAGCTGTGTGAATAAGGACTGAGTATAGCACAACTGTAAAAATCATAAATACCCTAAGCTAAATAATGTTATAATTAATCAAAACATTGCTCATTTGAAGGCTTCCAATTAATCCATCTCACGAAATAAGAATCCTTTGCATCTCGCCTGCTCTAAATTAAACTCGCTTCAGAAGGAAATTAGGTGAAGTTTGAAGTTTTCTCCAGGAGTTCCTCTGAGAGCCATAAGAACAAAGAAACATGAGAGCATTATTAAAAAGCGCAATATATGAACTAAATGACCCCTCAGTGCCAAGCTGCTTCTCCATACAGCGCAATCAGCAGATTACCTCCACCTGAAGAACTCGGGATTCTTTCACTTCCGATCACAAATTACACAATAATGGCAGAAAACCAGATTATGTTTGATGCTTCTGTGTCACGCTGAATGCGGTTGTTGTATCGTGTAACGTTAAATGCAATAACCAAGCAACAGCAAAAAGCAAATCATTTGAATCCTAATGGCTGCCATTCTGTTATATAATATCGAGCTTTCTCTGGGCAGAGCTTTCAAAAAATTAAGAGGTTAAGCTATGTAGTCAAGAGGCTAATGCATGGAAAAAGCCTTTGGACCCTGGCTGAACTAAATCCAGCGCGCACAATGACACCCCATTAACGGGATGGAGGACACCAGGAATGCCTGAATCCGAACGCTGAGCAGATTTCCAGGTGGACGGGAGTCAAGAGCCTCAGACTCCTGGGTAACCGCACTCTGCCACCTCCACTGATTTGACAAATGATTCTATATCAAAGGGCTGCGCACGCATTTGACTTAATTGATTGGACAGCATGTGGCGAAATCCCTGATTGGTTTAACTAGGAGAGCAGGAAACCTGCCACGGTTTCAGAAAAAGCCACGCACTTTGTGGTGACAAGAGGGAAAAAAAATTAGTTCCTGCCTACTTTTAAGTATGACTGATTATTATTGAAATGTGTATGAAAAATGGGACAAATTAATCTTGTTCTAATGCCATAAATCATCCAATCCGAGTGGGTTTACGGCTGTAATTCCAGAGGTTAGTATTCCTTTCATCTCTTCATTAGTCGGGTCAACCGCAGCCAGAGGACCTTGTGAGGGGCAAGTCTATAAATGCGGTACCCTGTGCACAGACCCTGCTTTAATATGGCTGTAAAAAACCAACATGTCTGCCAATTAAAGAGACACCACATTAACACTGCTTTTGTAATTACAGCCAAGAGCAGGAGCAAAATCAACCGAACGGAGGCCCACAATCACTTCTCTGGAACAGAAACTGGTATGGATATGTTACCGGAGCTATATGGGAATACACCGTTACGGTGTTGGATTTCTTATTTTTTATTTATTTATTTGGTATTTTTTAATAATTAAACATTTGAGGGGAAAGCCTAATTTCATTGTCAAGCACTAAGCTAATTTCAATAATCAATACAATTACACAATTATCGCAAAGGCTGTGTTTACAGTCGAATTTCGCATTGTTTTTGAGGAGACATAAATGAAATGCTATAATTAGCCTTGATTATATACAAAGAAACAAAACTGTATAAACAAACACTATTGTTTAAAAGTTCTGTAGGTTTTTTATCCTTCAGAAATCATTCTAGTACACTAAACTGCTGCTCACGAAACATTTCCAATTACTTTTTCGGTGGAAACTGCTTTTTCTGGATTTTTTGTTGAATGGAAAGAACAGAAAACAGCATTTATTTGAAATAGTATGTAATGTTAATGTTTTGTAACATTACAAATGTCTTTACTGCCTCATGTGATCAATTTAGCACATCCTTGCTGATTTTTAGAGATAGAGTGTTAAGTGGTTCAAGTCGTTCAGGTCATTCCTTCGGCAATCAGACTACACTGGTTGCGCTGTACATGTTGACTAAAATCAAAACGAAAGCATGTGTGAGAACTGTCAGCAGAGCTAGACATCATTTAGTCCTGGTATTTTTTTATACACGATGGAAAAGAAATCTCGGTTCCCGACCCTCCTGATGAATCAAAACAGCTATAAATATCCTCGACACAGATGCATGCACACGCAACCTGCTGCATGGCAGACTCGAGAGCGGGGCGGCCGGTGTACCTTTTCTCTGTTTGACATGAACATGCTGTGCTTGCTAGTGACAGGCTCAGCATAGCCCTGCACCCAGAGGTCACAACTGACCTTTCCAATTGTGAGTTTTTCCAGCTCTACTACATGTTTGTCTAAAGATGTCCGCCAAAGCATCCTCAGGCGCCACGCTGAGACGGCGGTATGGGTTCGGGCGTTTTGCTGCTTGTCTTCCAGCATCACGCCTACTCCCTCCTGAATGGCGCATGTACGCGAGCGGAGCCCCTAACGCGGAGCGCGCCGCCTTGAGTTTTGCATGCTATGCGGCTTAATTGCTGCATGACTAGCCTGTTGTTGCATGGCTGGAGGGATTTCCATTTATTATCTAGTATGAATCATTTTGAAGATGTGCTTATTCACCACCGGTTCCCCCAAGTTCAAAACACCATTTGGAGGAGGATGTGGAGGAGCCAATCTCTGGGAACAGGAGGACGTGACGTCACGGAGAGAGATGAAATGCGCGTCTGTGTTCGCACGCAGGGGTACGGCGGTCGCACCGTGCCCAGATCGGGCGGCTCGTGCCAGGGTTTCTCACGCATGGCGCTCAGGGAGGGAAGGGTCAAATTCTGCGCTCCATCTGCCATGTGCTTTGGCGGCTTGACGGGGAGGCTCAGCGACGCGCCGCCTGCTAGGGTTAACTCGAAGCCTTGATGAACGGCGTTTAAATACCTGCAGAATATCAGGCGGGTCGTCCGTCAGATCGGCAGAACAGACGTGCCTGCTGTAATGTCAGACAAATGATCACTTTCCCTCAAGTCGGTGCCACTTGATCAACGTTAAGCGTGGAGATGTGCCATCCTTCACGTTCGGATAGGAGGTTTGAAATTGGGACTCTCTCCACTTTCGCTACTGACCTATTGTGAATCGCAGTGGCTGCAATGAATTACCGCTGAGAGGACAAACGCATAATGTAAGATATTATTGGGGAATTTAACAATGCTCAGGCCTCAGGGACTCTCACAATGTAATGTATGGCCTTTGGAGTACAATTGCTATGGAAACTAGAAGCCCTGGGTGACCAAGTTGCCCACCCACACGGACAGCCGTTAATCATCTTCACTCCAATCCTGGCACAGCAGAATTTGGCCAATGTGTCAAGCAGCAATTATGTATACTTAGTGTTCTCTCCACCCCCCTCGGCTTCGCTCTCTCATTTTCCCGCCATCCTTCTCTTCCCCTCTCCTTTCCATATAATCACGGAGCTTTTAAAAGCTCTCTGTTCATTAGCTCCCTTTCATTGTGAATGCATACAATACCAGCAAGGAAAATAGGAGCGGTCTTAGTGCCACACAGTACGACATTCCTATTATAGAAATCATATCTAACCGTTTAGCCATTATACTTTCATTCGGTGCTGAGTGACACGCCAAATTACTCCACTGCTCCATTGCTTTCTTTGCATATTGGTTTGTGCAGATCACAGGCGCTAATGGGAAGCGACGAGACAGAGATTATGTTCTGCTGGTCGCGGGGAAACGTTAACGCCATCGCAAATCGGTGGCATCCCTTCATTACCTCCATCCAGATCAGCTGTTTCGAGGAGAGCTGACAGCAACGTGGGAATTGCAACGCTCTCCATATTTCAAGGACAAAACGCTGCAGCCTGGGTGTTGAGCAGGTGAGTTTGAGCGCATCAGCACTGTATGGAACGTGTTATTAGAGGTGATCTCGACAGGGGTGAAGCGCGCGGGCTCGTGTGAAGGACGGGTCAGCAATTAGAGCCCCGTTGTGTGCCGAGAGGTTCAGGACAAAGCTGATTGCCTTTTTCATACGTCTCACGATGAGCGCCAGGGTGATTTGTATAAACATTTTGCCTCTTTCTCTTGCAGCTTTTGATGGCGTTCTGTATATTAAGGGTTGCCGAATTGCACCGCTAGCTGATGGGCTGTCGGCCGTGCCAGTGCCTGACTTTCACTGAGGTCTTTACTCTTGACCCGCCCAGTCAACCAGAAAAGGACATGAGCACTTTGGCACATTTGGGGTTAGTGGACTGACAATAGTGCGAGGTTTGGCAGTATAACACATTATTGCGTTTCTCACATAAGCTGCGTGAAAAAGCACATGCTAAACTGTTGAAAAGCCTATGCAGCCATGCAGCTTTCAAGTAGGAAATGTACTGATTCTTGTCACTGTTTTGGTAAATCTTGAGCGCAAAAAGCATGAAATCACAGATAATTCGACATCTTGTAGCAATACTACGGTTTAATTCAGGGCCTTGTTTCCAACCTGAGATAAGACACAATAAAAAGGAAATATCTGCTGTCATGCCTCCTTGCTCTGCTACATGGCAACAAAGAGAAATAGACATGTTCTTCTATTTCAATGTATTCAAGCAAAAAACAAAATACATTTGGAAATATTCACAGAATAAAGTGATCTCCCAGATGAAAATGTCCATGATAAATGAGCTCCAATTATACAATTTTTGCAGCGGCAGTTCTCAACTGCTTTTGCTTCAGGAAACAGATCAAGTGGCGACTCAACACAGTAGCAAAACTGTTTCACACGAAAGTTAAAAATCAATAAAAAAACTTAATTCATGGTCATAAAATCATGATCAACCTTTATTCATTAACTAAAATTAGTTAATATTTTTTAGGAACCAAGAGTCAATTTACCTTTTTTTTTTTTGGGATGCATGATTGGTATCAGTACTGGATATTTAATTACTGGATATTTTTACCTTTGCAGCCATCTAACACTCACTTAATATTAATAAATCCAAACACTACAAATTTAATGACGTTAGCGTTAAATGTAATCTTTAGCAAATCTAAAAATAAATATCTATTTTTTTCAAATAGGTAAAATTTTAAATCATTTTAAAAGCTACAAGTGAATTTAGGCATGACAAAATTGTAATGTACTTAGACAAAGTAGTCTAGAATTGTATTTATCGGTCTTTGACTAATGACAATAACATGCAAGAAACAGTTTATCGGCTCATCTGTAATATTTTATTTTTACCTTGTGTAGTTCTGTGGACAAGCCCATGTAACGCAACATATCCAGTTTGCTATTTGGCTAATTTGACAGGATAATTTACATCTGTGCATTTGGTAGAGGTTCACATTTTATCGGTTCATGCATACCCTGGGAATCAAACCCATGACCTCGGTGTTGTTTGCTCTAGAGAAATATTTGCGCTAGAGAAATTTGCAACAAAAAAAGACAATGAAAAGCACAGCCTGTGACGTCAACAGCAAAAGACACAGTTTCACACTGTTTTTCCCTTCTGTTTGCGTATTAGAAAAGACAAATTCTGGGGTTGTGATCTACCAGTTTAGAACCACTGATTCGCAGAGATGCAACAAACTGCAACGGCTTTATCACACTGAAAATACAATGCCTCTAACAGGCAGAACCATTAGTAAGACAGTGACTTACCTTGTGGGGGCACGTGGCTGGGACAACAGGGAATGTTTTATCTGGAGTCTGGCTCTGGTTCTAGAAGAAAAACAAATCACTCTGTGTTAGTTATTTTAGTTCGAATAAAACTGTTGCATTCGAGCACAGCTCCTATAAATTGCACGTTTCGTAATAAGGGAGAACAAAGTGACCTATTACGTACACTTATTCTGAAGAAATGGAAAAGCCAATTGAGTGAATAAAGGTTAAGGTCATCAATCTGCGCTGGTGGAATATACCGCCAACAGATGGTTACGGCGAAACTTCTCCATACAAGCCTATTTCTGCGTCCAACGTGCTGCGTAACACATAGCACGGGCTTCATAACATATGCAAAGGTTCTCAAACAGGATTTCATTAACCAATTAGCATATTGTAAATATGGTGCTACATCAGACTGATACATGAAAACCAACACTAAAAAGGTTGCACGTAGGTAAGTCAACAAGGCAACAACAGATGGTCCTGCTGTTTGCGATTATGCATGATGCAGGGCCTCTGCGCACTGACAAAGGCAGCGCAGGGGGAAATGACCATCTTGAAGTGACCTCGCATACATATGAGGGGAAAAAAAGCCTGCACAGCCGGGGACAAACTTCTCTCCCTAATATTTGTGGGATGCACAGTTGATTCCAAGCAGGTGTTGCCAGTCATTCTCTTACATTCAGTTATCTTCTTTTTGCAGGACTAATGCTCTCTGACACTATTAATGGCTTCCTTATGGTATCACCAAGAGAGATGAAACATTGAGCGGTCCAGACTTCAACATCTATATTTCATCAGCACTTAGAGGAGTCAGGATCGGCTGTGTGGTAACCTCACTTCACACCCGCTGTCGGGTAAAAGACAAACACTGCGTGGTCAGCCCTAGGCGTCTGAGATAATAGAAAGGACTTTTGTGCCGCTCCTGAATAGACAAAATTCTACAGAGACATAGGTTAGACGACTTTACATTTTTTTTGCGCAATTGACCAATTACGGAATCATTCTTTTCCTTTTCAACCTGGTTCTTGCGCTCCTGGAGACAGTTTTTCCTTTAATGAGCTGGTTTTAAACAATACATGATTTTGTAACCTGAGCAGAGCTGGCTCAGGAACTCAAGCAGGGGGAGACTAATAAAGCACACGTTCTCCTGGTTGCAAGGGCAGCTCAGAGGACACGACATGTTTATTCAGGAGAGTTGCTGTCAGCATTGCTCACACTGACCTGTGTCTGCTCTACTTTGGTCAATCAAAACATCTATTAAGCTCTCTGTTAAGAACAGAGCAATTTAAACTCAATGGCACCACATGGAACTCAAGCAACTGACTCACAACATGGTTGAAAGTGTAATAATTCATACAACAGTAAGCTAATAAGCTAATATTGAGTGACTTTTACATGTAAGACACAATACTTCTGGTTCCTACTTCTATTTTTGCAGTATGAGACAATAATTCTAAACAACACTGAAGCAGAACCGTCGCATTTCCAAGCAACACCCAATAGTGTTGCTTACAAGTTCCAGAATTAATCTGCATACCAAATCAGTTGAGTGAATGATTCAATGACTCAGTTCTAAATGAATGAGTGTAGTTAAATGAATCAGTTGAATGAATGATTCACTGGCTCGTTCCAGAAGGATTTAGCTGAGTGAACAATTCAGTGAATCAATGTAGTTAAATGAATTGGTTAAATGAATGATTCAGTGACTCATGCTTAATTTGGATCCACATACTGGCATACTACTCTTACTTTTTCTGTCATATAACAATACGGTAAAAATAGTAAGAGTAGTATACTAGTACGCAGTTCTGAATTCAGCATCAGTGTAGTTGAACAAATCGGCTAAATTATATTCAATAACTTGCTCCTGAATTAATCAGTGTAGTAGAACGAATCGGTTAAATGAATGATTCAATGTCTCTCTCCCGACTGAGTCAGTGCAGATTAACAAATCGGTTGAGTGAATGATTCAATGACTGAAGTTTTTGTGAATTAATCAGGGTAGTTAAACAAGTTGACTGAATGAATGATTCTATGACTCACTTCTAAATGAATAAAGGCAGTTAAATTAATCAGTTGTATAAATGATTCACTAGCTTGTTCCTTAATAAATCCGTGTAGTTGAATGAATAAGCTAAGTGAACAATTCTATGACTCACTTCTACATAAATCAATGTAGTTAAATTAATCAGTTGAATGAATGATTCAGTGACTCACTTCTAAATGCATCATGCTAAATTTGGATCTGCATACTGGCATACTACTCTTACTTTTTATAACAATGTGGTAAAAACAGTAAGAGTAGTATACTAGAACGCTCACTTCTAAAACAACTGAACTAATCAGATGAGTTAATCATTCGAAGACTCATTTGTATAGACTTGCTGTCATGAATGAATCATTGTTGTTGAATAAATGATTCAATGACTCACTGAGAAAGCTCACTTTTTGCCAACAAGTGTCACTGTAAAATAGCCACCACAGACTTGCAGGTTGGTTAACACAGACAAACAAAGTGATACAGTGAGAAA
>JAHKKF010514339.1:0-45320 GCA_019740295.1 Labeo calbasu | reverse complement strand
AGCAAATGATTATTAAAACATAATGATTTAAAATCTACTTAGAAGTGAACATTTTAATTTGACATTATTAAAAAGTGCATTTTGAAAAGTGTGTCTCTTTAAGTACACCTAAGTGTTTTTTTGTTTCATTAACATTTTATTATCTGCAAGGACAGTTTTTTTAAATATACTTTTAAAATCTGAGGTACACTACAAGTGCACATTCAATAACAATTTATCTGCAAGGACAGTTGTTTTACTTTTAAAAACTGAGTTGCACTACAAGTGCACATTCAATAACAATCAAGCACACTTCTTTTTCACAAGCCAGATGCTGGTCTCCTGCAGCCTTAAAGGAGAAGTTCACTTCTAGAACAAAAATTTACAGATAATTTACTTACACCCTTGTCATCCAAGAGGTTCATGTCTTTCCTTTTTCAGTTGTAAAGAAATAGTTTTTTTCCATTTTTCTCCAAATGGTGGACTTCTATGTGGCCCGTAAGTTTGAACATGCAGTTTCAGTACAGCTTCAAAGGGCTCTAAACAATCCCAGCCCAGGAATAAGGGTCTTATCTAATGAAACGATTAGTCATTTTTTTAAAAAAAATTAAAATAAAAATGTATATACTTTTTAACCCTCAAATGCTCGTCTTGTCTAGCTCTGCGATGCACATGTGTATTCTGTGTAATCCGGGTCAATGCAGTTAAGTATGTCGAAAAACTCCCATTTCATTTTTTCCCCCAACTTCAAAATTGTCCTACATTGATGTTTTACCTTTTTTTGTAAACCATTTGATCTTCTATGTATGTTTACCATGTAAACACTGGGTTAGTACTTCTGCAGCGATGTAGGATGATTTTTTAAGTTGGAGGAGAAAATGAGATGGGAGTTTTTTTTTTTGACACACCATAACAAGACGAGCATTTGGGGTTAAAAAGTATATAACTTTTTATTTTTTTTTTAAAAAATCGCTAGATAAGACCCTTATTCCTTGGCTGGGATCATTTAGAGCCCTTTAAAAGTGCATTTAAACTGCATTTTTGACGTTCAAACTGGCAGGCACCATTTAAGTCCAATGTCTGGAGATAATTCCTGAAATGTTTTCCTCAAAAAATATAATTTCTTTAAGACTGAAGAAAGAATCTTTCCGACAACGGGTGAGATGGACATTTTTAAAGAGTGATTATGGCATATGTGGCTCGGATGTCTAATGCATTTTTAGCATAGCATTCTTACTATTTCTGGCATCTAAAGAACCAGTACAGAAATAATAGTGCACTATGGTGGTATGCAATTCTGAGTTCAGTTGTTGTGTTATTAGAGAAAACATTTGGATGGAGGAGAATGGGATGATAAAGGACCACCAGCCCAGAATCAGTTTGCCCGAAGCACTGTTGCACCATATGCCTGAGTGCTGCCCACAAGGCTATTGCTGCAACTCAGTATGAATTTGAATGAAAAACTTTAATTTATTCTCATCATAGAAGAGGGGTACTCAAGCCATTGTATTTGTGAATTGCATTTTTAATACATTTCAAAATAAATAAATAGTTAGAACAAAAATAATGCGCGTCACATCATTGACCCACTGGTCAGCAAGTGCAAAAAAGAGAAAATAATATGCAATTTCTCAGCGAGTGCATTTTATTTCGGACTAAAATCACTTGAATGCACATCACACTGTGATTACAGTTTTCAAACTCTTAAGTAGGAACTTCTCAGGAGGACTTGAATGCAGCATAAGCGTCGAAAATTCTGCCATTCATTTTTCAACAAGTGGTCCGTCTCCTCCTCCTCATACTTTCACTGATGTTCTGCAACACAAGTACATATTTATGCTCAGCACTACCACAGATATTATGTTCCCAGAAACATGATCTCAAAGAAACCCCCCAGAAGTCCTATAGATCCCAATTGATCTCCCAGCGGGATTGACAGCTTGGAAACATTTGTCGGCCGTTCACATTCCACTTGTTCATTATGACCCTTGGGGGGACCTCGCCTCAGAAGCCGCCGGTCAATATAAAGACATGCGTAACAGTATTCACAACCTGTCTCGCCTGTAATTACAATGTGCCATGCACACGACAGCAGCGTCTCTACTCTAATTAGCCTCAGGTGCATGGACTCTGTTCAGACTCATGTCTCGTAGAAGTTTCTGGATTCTCTCCGTTGCATTCCCAGCCGGTGCCCAGGTTGCGTCGACGTGCCGGTGTCCTGACCTCAGCAACTCTTTGTTCTGCCCCGTCCGTTCGGTGGGTAACTGGTGTGCATGTGTGGGCGAATGTAGGCGAAGAGTGGTTCTGAATCTTTAAAGAGCCCGGCGCCTGCCTCTCATGTTTAGCACGCCGCTCATGAGCTAGAGCACGGCAAGGTTCGGATATTTCAATTAAAAGCAAAGCTGAGAACTGTGGTTAAAAGCATGGAGGGAAGCTGTGCGCCACTGCACCCCCCTCTTCCCTACTTCTCCGACTCCGTTGTCGCAGAAACACAAAGGCTATTTTAGGAGAGCCAATGCACAGTGGGGCGAGTGGGCAGGCCGAGCTGCTCGCCTAAAAGCACTCATGACTTTTTAATCTGTGGCTGAGGGGCTGTCGTCCGGCGGTCGCAGAGCGGACCCGAACGGTGGGGCGAAATAGCGGGCTCAAACCCTCGCCCGTCGCGTCAGCTCTGTCAGAGAGCAAGAGAGGTGAGGAAAAGAGGGGAAGTTGCTCGCAACGAGCGAAGGCTGATAAGACGAGCGAGAAATGGCCTACAAAGGAGGACAAAGGACAGGGGACTGACAGACAGAGATACTTTGCATCATCTGACTAGAGAGCAGAGAGAGAGCGAGACGCAGAGGACAAGATGAGGACGAGCCAGCCATCTCCAGAGAAAACAAAATGATATTTCTTCCAAAAAGAGCACGCAGGCAGACAGTCTCATGGGCGTCATTCGGTATTAACCCATCTCTGTGTCTGATTCATCTCTGGCACCTGTTTCCACCATATGCATTCTTCCCGGCGCAATAATACAAAACAAATAAATATGTTTATGCCATTCTCGGCCTGTCTGTTTCAGTTATGGCGTTTCAATTCAAAAAAGATTTATTGAGTTTGAAAAACCGCATTCGAAAGTGATCGTCAGAGAAGGCCTGATGAATTATGTATGCCTGACGTTGAACTCGCCCTATGAGAAGTGCAAAATGGTGTTAGTATTCGAAGTAGTGTGCATACAGTGTCAGGGGTGAAAAGGTAATAGGCCATTGATTCTGAGAGGCTACGAATAGCAGTTTGAAAAATGTATTTCCATGGGCGTTATTAAAACGGCTGGTGCTTTTTTTGAGCCATACATGTGTGGACTGTCGTAGCGGTAATAATTTCAATTTTGTCTTGAGTTCTGATGAAAGCAAAGCTTTAGATATGAACTCAATAAAGCATGCTTTCTGCCATGTGGCAGCTCTTATCTGAAATCAAAATGTAATTTAGTCTATCTGAGAAAATGCTCATAAATAAATCTGAATGTATTAATATAATCCAGTGCGGTGAAGTATGCATGACTGTGTTTAAGTGATTCTAATAAAATTCGGAAGCATTTAATGCCAGTTTAAAATACCAATGCGCTACTCACTACTGTGACGCCAGTATTCCCTAATGGGTTTCATTTAAATATGTTCATTTGCGATTTTCTCCACCAATTCATTTCTATCTCGGATATTGTAGACGGAGATTATCCCTGGGATTACAATGTTGAGGGGGGTTAGGCGGGGTAAAAAAGACACTCGATGTGTATTTACCCGCAGCTTAGTGATGTAGATGTAAAAAAAAGGGTCTCGCATATGCAAAATAAAACCTTGACAATATCAGCCCAGCTTCGCCCATCTGGCTTTCTGTCGGTTTGTCATTTGCTAATATGCATTTCCAAATGTGGAGAGCTAACAGACGTTTACGATGCAAATCGCAGGCCATAACTCTTGTCAGTGTGGCAAGCGGCATTAATCCACCAAATCACTCATCCCGGCTGGTGCCAGGAACATTAGAGCCACCGACTCTGATGGTGGAAATCCGCTGCGCTTTGTGATGTCCGTCTGCACCAGCTTGGTAAAGGCCATCAGGACCAGTGGATTTTTAAGGGTACTATGTTTGGAGCTCGATCACAAAGATCGAAAATCATTTATTTAGTGGTATGTTTGGACTTTAGGTCCTCTTCCAAAAAAATTGTTCGCATGGTAAATAAACACAACCTCATGCTGTGTCAATCACAATTACACACTGAAGGTATTTTTTTTCGGATTCGTCATCCTAAAAATTTGTCACGCACAGAAACCTTGCACTCTAGGGCTGGGAGAATAAATCGATGCATCATGAATAGAGAATGCATCGTGATTCTGATGTCAAATAGACGTCTATTAGATGTTTTTCAGATGTTTATGATTTAAAATGTATGTAAAACTGACATCTTACAGACGTCTGTCAGATGTTTGTACACAGCAGTTGCTTTCCAGATCAAGAGATCTTTAACAGACATCTTGCAGACGTACGTGTGCTATCTGGGTTGGTCATGCGACCACTAAACAGTGCTGTGAGATCCAGTGTGAAGTGCTTGAATTCAGTGAAGAACACAAATAGCTTGGTTTAAAGCCATATGAAACAGCACTGACAAACAGGAGAAACGCTGTGCACAACGATACAGTCAGAAGGCTTTTTAATCTACAAATCGCCATAATTTACCAAAGATTTACTTTAGTAACTGCACCATGGTATTTTGTCAAACAGTGTTGTATTATTTTTTTAGTAACGGAGTAATTTAACACGTTATAATTTCCAAATGAGTAATTAGAGTATAGTTACAAGCGTGCGTTACCGCTGCATTACATCATTGCCGACAGAATGTGTTTTATCATCTAGATTGTAAAAAGGGTGTTGGCTAGCACGCGCGACGTTCTCTACCTGAGATCTACTTTGACTGGTAATGAAGCGCCTGTGAGGCGGATACTACCAATGAAAACAAAGTCGGCATGGAGAGAGGAAAGTACGTGTTCTGTAGCTGGAAATTCAATCATTATTTTGAGTTTATTTTTGTCAAAGGCAAGAACATTATTGTGCGTTGTCAATTAGAGGAAAAGAAAACCTTTTCAACCCTGAAAAACTCCATATCCAATTTAAAACACCTGAAAGGGCAGCACGGCACATTAAAACTTCTTGAGAACGTACCGGGTGCGGAGAGCAACGCATTAACTTTTACTGTCTTCCCATGAGTCTCTGCCCGCCCGAACTCCCCCATCAAGTTTTGTCTCGCGGGAGTGCAGGTCTCTAATCCACTGGCACTGGACTCGACGCAACAGAGAGCGGCACAGGAGAAGACTTCATGGGTGAGTGCGGGTGCGGGCGAGCAGAGGCTCATGTGTGTGCGTGATGCGATAGAATAAATGATTTGTGGGACTCCCGCAAAATAGAACTATCTAAACATAAAATATCTCAAACAAATGAATTGCTATTCATGTATTGCACAAAAGCAACAAGAACAACTAATATAAAACAAAAACGATTAACACGTGTAAGCATAGGCAGAGTATTTATAAAACATGTTTGCAGTGTTAAACAATGTTGATTTCTGGAATGCAATGGACAATCAGAGAATCCACTCACCGCTCGAAATACTGTGCATTCTGCAACCAAGCACGCAGCAGCCTATTGCTTTTAGTAAAAATAACAGTGGTTTGTGAATGTTGATGCTTTAATAACACATATTTTATCTGGAGCATTTATGCTGGGATGTTAGGCAACACTATTTCACGTAAATTTCGTGGATGTACAGAAAAAAAAGTAATGTAACTAGTAATGTGACTAATTACTTTTGAAATAAAGTAGTCAGATTTAAAAGGAGTAATCAGTAATCAGTAATTTAATTACATTTTCAGAGTAACTTGCCCAACACTGGTGTCAAAAATGTGGGCATTCGTGTCAAATTTTATTATATTATTAATGTAGTCTTGTATTAAATGTATTGAAGGAGGAGTAATGGAATATAATTACAGTATATGTATTTAGACAATTACCTAGAAACCATATTACATTTTTAACATGGTATTGAGGTGCTATATTTGTGGTTTTGACTTATTATCATGATCTAAATGTATGCTACAATGAAAGAGCAATGGTTAATATAAAAAAAAAAAACGGTCAGAATAATTCAATTTCACCATGTAAAAATTAGGTTGCTACAATTTTTACAGACTTGATTTTGATGATGAACATAAATCTACGTCTGCATCCTAACTCAAGCTACTATCAAATGTGTATTTCTAAGAGACAAAAAATGTTAAATTGTTATTAATATTATCAGGCAACATAAACCTGTTTCTTGATTTGAAACAATATTACTCATTAAAACTAAGAAATATTTTTTTTCTATTAAGATATTTATTTTGTTAAGGAAAAATGACTGGAAAAGTGCAAAGAATTAAAAAAAAACATGAAGTGTTTGTCATGTTCTGACCATAAAGAAAAGTTTAAAACCACAATTATCCGTCTGGGTTTACAACTTTCACATTGGAGCAAAAATCTGCCTTTAAACTTGCAAGAAACTTGCTGCAGATGTAAAAATGGAACTGGATCCGATTTTTTAATGACGGATGAAGTTTTGGAGCCAGTGTGTAAACGTGATTAACAAAACGTGAGGTCGTATTTATTTTTCAATGTGAGAAAATTTCGGTCGAGAATTTCAGACTTACTGTGCAAGGACCTTGACCCCGAATCAGGTTAAATTTTCGAAAATTTACGAAAAAAGCATATGAAAATTTTGGACTGCACATCAAGAAAAAAGGGATGTGCCCAATTGGTAAATCTGAATTCGGAAAGGCACGGAAATGAATAATGCATTCTATGGAGCCAGTAAAGGGACATGGTTAGCCACTAGTACATGAAATTTAACTTAGGATAGGACAATATTTGGCCGAGATACAATCGTTTGAAAATCTGGAATATGAGGATCTAAATAATCAAAATATTGAGAAAATCGCCTTTAAAGTTCTTAGCAATGCATATTACTAATCAAAAATTAAGGTTTGGTATGTTTACAGTAGCAAATTTACGAAATATCTTAATGGAACACGATCTTTACTTAATCTTTACTTAAGAAAAATTGATAACTTTGACCCATACTGTCACGAATCTGGTCGGTGTCCCGTTGTCCACTCACCACCAGATGTCACTCTTGCCTCACCTACACACTCTGACTGTTACTTTGCATCTCGGACTGCATCTCCCATCCTCCACCGCTCTGATTACGTCAGCCCCCGTGACCAATCAGGCGTTCTATAAAAACCCCGGTCCTCCCCAGTGCACTTCACGGATTGTTGAATTGTTGTAGATTGTATTGTGTTGTTAGCGTTCCCTAGTTTCCCGAGTTCCTAGTTTCCTTGTTCCCGTGTTTTTGACTTCTCGCCTGGACTATCGTTTACTCTCTCTGGATTATCTGTATTGCTCCCGTTCGCTCCTGTTCGACCCACGCCTGACTCACGGACTTCTATTGTGCATCGCCCTAATATACCTGCTTGCTGTTGTCTCGACCCTGCCTGTACGACTATGTCTTTGTCTCGCCCATGTAATAAAAGCTCCCCTAACTTGGTGTTAATTTAGCTTTCATTTAGCAAGTTTTTAACTTAGCCACCCACTGTATCTGATTAAGAAATGCACTTTTGATTGGCCAGTGCAAGATATTATGATCGTCAGGCATTATAAAATCCAGTCCATCCTTTCGGCGTTATAGACCATCACCTTGGGCCTTGCTGAGGTGGTTCATAATAAATGAGTAGGTAACTCAAGGAAGATGCTAACTAGCAAATGCACAGTGAAAGTGAGAGGCGCACTGTGACAAAACTGTCAGTCCAACTTTAATCAATGAACTGAAATCTAGTTTTGTTTTGTCACGCTTCTCTGCTTGTTGAATTGCTTTGAGTCTGTTGAACAACAACATTTATGCATGTTGAGTAGAGTGTGATTATTTTTAGCACTTTCTCTGGAAACCAAAGAAACCACTAGTCACGTTGCGTTGGTTCTAGGGATGTTTTATTTTAAGACTATTTTTGCACTGGAGGGGCCCATTTTAATGATCTTGCCTAGGGCCCCCATAGAAGGCCGATTATGGTCCTGCGAGGACCACCTGACTCTTTAATATCCAAAAAAATGGAAAAAAGCACGGCAAATGTGAGAAATAAAGTTGCAGTTGAGTGAAAGACAGTTTTGAAGTTGCAAACGAGATATCGGTATGCTATATACAGTTGTAATTTCTTCATTTAATTTACATTGTGACAGTAGTCAGTGGCACACATTTATGTCTACAGTGGTTTATTTCCTTACAGCTGGAGGCCCCTGATAATCAAAGGCCCCGTTTGGGTGAGAATATTTGAATATGGTTAGATTATTATCATTAACTCAACCTTCCGAGTCCTCGCTAAAACATTTAAATGATGTGATGAAGAGTAGAAAGGGAAGCATGAAGTGGTTGTGTTGTTACTTTTAATTTTGTTATTTCCATCCCTCAGGGATGAAGCTGACGTTGTGTAAGTAAAATTGCTGTCTCTATAATTCTCTCTCTCACTCACTATTTATCTCCCTGTTGCTTGCTCTCTCTTTCTCTTTCTTTGTCTCACTCTACCTTTCTCTCTGTCTTTTAAGAGCTCCTGAATATTTATAAGAGGATGTCAAAAATAGAGCTAACCTTGATTTTACTTTCACAACTTCAACCCTGCATTGAACCTCTCAGGCTGCAGTTTCCAATACTCTTGCATATAAATTGGATTTGTTAGTAGGAGGTTGCCAGTGTGACATCTGGGTGGGGTGGAAAGTATTTTCCCCCCCTACAGCAAGGTTTTTGATTCTCACCTTTGCTGCAGGAAAAGAAAGAGACATTTCAAAAAACTGGTGATTAAACATCACTACAAATGTTTTAGAGTTTAGTCCAAAAAGCCGGAAAGATACGTCAGTAGAGCCAACTGTTGCCCTACAGAAAGGTTCTGTGTTGTTCACCTCAAGCAGAAGTTGTATCCGTCATTCACAAAGTTTTCCACTCCTTTCTGTATTTGGCTAATTTGATTCTGCTTCAAACCAGTGGTTCTCAGTTGGTTGGTTCACTGGTCTGTTCAATGAAAAAAAAAAGGCTAAATGCTAATAATAAAATCTAATCATGCATTAGCAAAATAAATATGCTTATTAGCTTAAAAAGGTGGTATCATATCAGTTTTGACAACATCAAATTCATCTCTCCATGCTATCTTGATTAATGCTAAGACAATATTTAACTTGCGTTTGTTCCATGCTGGTAAATGCTGTTTATGCATGCAAAAAATGGTTAATTTACATAGTTTTACATATTGTTGAGATTCAGTTAATGGATATTTTAATACATTTGAGTGTTTGATTTATTAACATTGTTTTAAACCAAAAGCATAAAGCAGAAGCAGTGCCTGAATGCAAAATCTCAACCCAGGCTCATTGGAAATACTTGCCTCTGTAACAGCACCGCAACACATACCTTACCTTACGGCGGTTTCAAAGTGAAATGTTCAGAGAGTGGCAGTAAATCACACGTTCAATACATGACCGTGGCATGGTTTAATTACGTTGGTACAGGCACGTATTGCTCTGTATTTATTACGCTGCTTAAAGTGCTTATTGTGGCTGTTCAGAATTCAAATATCCAGGATATGTATATTTATGTCGCTAAAGGTTAAAATGCTCTATCGTGTTGGAAATGTCCCCTACACCAAACCCAACCCTAAATCTGACCAACAGTGTTAATAAATGCAAAAGTTGAGGCAGCCGTGCTATTTTTACTTCCTTATGCGGATTTGAGCTATTATGTCAAATCGTAGTTTCATGGGATTCGTAACAGAGCTCTTAATATCTTAAGTGTAACGTCATATTGCGTGAGCTGTCGAGCAAACCTACTGAATTGGAAAACTCATGCAAATGAAGCTGCATAGCTCTATGCGATGACAGCGTTCAGAAGTATCAGTTTAAAAATCGTGCAGGATTGTTTTGAAGCCATAATATAATATTCTGGAAGTAATTGCATGAAAATTACTGCCTCTAGTGTTCATTTCAACTGGAAACTGCAGTGATTCGTACAAATGAGTGTGTTTTTTTTTCAGTTTTGACAAAATGCATTTAGAGGCACATATTTCCAATAAGCCTATGTTGCAACATCTGGTTCTTGAAGCCAAACCAGTAAGCTGATTTAGGGTAAGTTCACCCAAAAATTGAAATGCAAAGTCTTAAAGGTTTTTGTTGTTCAAACATGTATAACTTTGTTTTTTTTTCTGCAGAACACAGAACAATATTTGAAAAATGTTGGTGATCACTGGCTTTCATTGCATGGACAAAAAAGGGTGAATTATCCCTAAATTACCAAAAGAATTTTAGTTTAATTTTAAATCCATTCCAAAGAATTCCACACAGAAACGTCAGAAGATTCCATTTGGGCTTGGTGTTGGTGTGAACCCAATCAGAAAAAACTGTGTGGGTTTTTTGTTCCTCCTGGATGGCATTAATGTGACATATTTGAAACTAGTCATTAAGCCCAGCAGCTGTCCGCAAATTCTTCACCCTTATGCGTGGCAGACAACGAAAGTACTCACTCATTTAAATAAATCCGTTAATGTGCCCATCAACCCATATTTCACTTGGCCAGACCCTAACCTGTGCTGTAGAAATCTATCCCCGTGACCAGGGCACATGAATTTAAACCACATTCGTCTGCAGTTTTTACAGCAAAATGCTGATCCCAAGCAGGCTGCACCGCAGTTCTTGCCCTCTCCCGTGTTTGTATAACCAGATGCTTATTTAGTCTATTTTTAAAGGTGTGGTCAGTCTTACTCAAACTCCAGGATTCCAGGAAGTTTATCTATACGGGTGCCATGTTAACCACAAGCACGGAGCAGATTCCAGACGCTGCTGTTTTATGCTGACTATGGAGGTTAATTGCACCCGCCCTCACTTGCAAGACCACCGCCGGCCACTATTGTGTCCCGGAAAACACAATAATTAGTGTTTTGAATAGAACTCTTCTCTCCTTTTGTTTCTGCGCAGTGCCTCTCAGCTACTGATGCACAATATCTTGGTAATTGAGAAGCGAGATGAGATTCAGCGAGGAGACATGTAAGATGTGTGAGAACAATGTCATTAGCATAATGTCTGAGCGTTCGGATCCGTATCTGCGGTCTGCGCGTACATCTGCGCCCAAATGCCCACCGCTTCTAGACGGAGCTGGCCGCGGTAGCCTAAACACAGCTACGGGGTTCCGGCTGGAACAGAACTCTCGGAATAACAGAGGTCAGGGGTCAGCGATGAGGTGTTTAGGGATGTGGAGTGCTTACTCTCAGTGAATGGGGACTGCAGCTGGAAGTGGGGTCATGGGAGTCACTGGGGAGGTATAATTACACCATCTCTGAGAACGCCAACAGCCCTATTAAGAAGAATGATGGGGGAAAATGGTGGTCAAAAAGGTCTGTAGGAAGTGTGCGTATGTGTGTAATGGAGTGCCATTACACACTGTAGACTATCAGCAGGCTGAGATGAGAAACTGCTGTTTGTCTGCTCAAATTGTTTCGTGTATGTTCTCAAACATAAAAGTACTTGTTTGGTCACCTCATTTCAACTCCCCATGTGTCTTGCTTGTTCCAGTCGCAGAATAGTTTTTTCCCCTACTTTTGTTATCAGCGTGTGCTCCCAGATGTACAGCCATTGTGCAGTTTTTAGCCTCGATATTGTTTTGTCCTCTGTGAGGACACATTCTGCCTCTCTCTTCTAAAGTCGGGTGGAAAACCCAGAGTGTTGATGCTTCTCTGTTTCAAGTCACTGTGATGTAAAATATGGCTGACGTATCCTTGACGATGCAGGGCTGCATCCTTTGCTGTCCCTCCCCTACGAAACGCATGTGACTGATGTTCCTAATGCGAACCGTGTTCTGCACCCTCATAACAAATAAATAAACCGGTGTCCAAGCCGAGCCCTGTCTGCTTTGGCACGCGGACGGCTGTAAATGTAATGAAGGCGGATGGTAATTCTTCTCTCTGTCACAGCCATGCCGCCATTAGCATTTACATCCAGCCCTGCCATTCACTTAGTCACCTCGCGGCGCTCTAGCCAGCACTCGCGCAATGATAAGAATCACAATCAGCGGCCTTTCCACGCACATATATTACAATGCCAGCCTCCAGATACAATGCAGAACTCCTGACTATTAACAAGTGTGCTATCTCTCCAACACAGGGGTTTCAGGTGTAGGGGAGGGGTTGGAAGAAAGCGGGAGGAATCCGACAGCTTGTTCTGTGCTGTTGGAGTGTCAGTATCTCTAAGGCCCAGTGAAATGACTGCTCGAACAGATGGGGCCTAGGCCGTCCTTTCCATTTGAAATGATTGCCTCGGATGCCATTTAGTCGCGAAGAATGCAATGTGTGATTTCCTGTAGGGGAGCCTAAAAGGGCGTATCAGCCCGTAATTACACTGCATATTTGTCATTTTTTGTGTGTTTGTTTGTTTTTCGACTCGTTCTTTCGTAAGCCCGGCATTAGGCGAGCGAGGTTTTGGACAGTGCCATGTCATACGTCCAGGTGCTCTACCATAATGGAGCCGGTGAAATAATAATGTGTGGATGGAATGCTTTCCCACCACCCCATCAACTAATTAGGATCTAATTATCCAGGCAAGTGTAAACAATCGCAGCAGATGGCAGAATGCGCAGAATTAACTCTAATGACCCGGGGCTCAGTGGAATTCTCATTTCGATGCCTTTGTTTGTTATTTTCCTCCATTATTCTTTGCCCTACTTTCTAAATACAGTTCGTCGATGCCTCTTCGTGCCATGCCGGAGTGTTTTCCTGCCTCCGATTTTTCTTCTTTCCACTTCGGTTGAGGTGTTTGCATGCCTTCAACTTACATGATGTAATTTTCTTCGAACCAAGATCAAGTGAATTTGTAGCGTGCACTCTCATTTTCCGGTTTTGTTTGCCACCTACCTACTTGCATTAAATTAGACGGGAAGACAAGCTCTAAGATGTAGTTCTCCATAAGTAGGCAAGTAATTACAGCGCACATGCCATTAAAACTTCAGCGCTTCGCTCCAAAACTCACTACTCAAGTCCATCAAAACAGTATCTGACTTCACAGAGTCCACTGGATGAAGAGAGAAACATGCAGTCGGGGCAACTGATTGGGATTCTCAGAGGCATTGACAGAGAGGTGAAAAATAGATGTGGATGAAGTATGAGGGTGCACGGCATCTCATTAATTGATGGTTGGCGTGCACAGTTGCTTCTCCGTGTTGTGCCAAGCGCTCCGGTGCCTAATTAATCTCATGGATATCAGAGACACGTCCCAGGGCACATGCATCCCCTGGTGTTGAGTCAGAGAGAGATTGAGAACCGGAGAAGGAGAAAGGGAGATGAAGCAAGAGGGAGGGAGAGATGCAAACAGAGGTGAGTAGAAAGAGAAGTTATAGAGGGAAATGCAAGGAGACAGCATATGCACAGCGCCAAAGACTGTGACGAAGTGGCAGAGAAAGAAGAAGTGACAAAAGGTAAGAAAATAGATAGGTGTTGAAAGAAAGAGAGGGCGGGGGAAGAATGTGTGCTGGCATTGTGTCGATGCCGCCTTCAGGAGGCTGTGCTCGGATAATTCAATCTGCCGACCATTGACTGCCCCCCATTCTGTCTTCACTCCTAATTAAATCTCTATTTGATAGCTCAATGCCGCCTCTAATTGTGTTTGAGTTACGTCACTGGCTGCCCGCAGCCCCCTGGATCAAAATCGCAATGCCGTGCTACATTACACCTCAATTAATCGCATCAATTACACATCCATTAACCCGCGGCAACCTACTCATACTGCAGTCATAGACAGATGTGCTGAGAAAACCTGAGGAGCTAATGAAATTCAGAGCTATGAGAGACTGCAAATTACCCCACCGATTGAATTGCAACAGAAGTCAAACAAAGTAATTCCGAGTTCCTTTATTATTCTACGCCTCATTCAACAGACCTGTGGTGCTTTTCAAAGAAAGACAACAACAGTAAAATAAAAGCTTTTTCTGTCTTTCTGGGTGCTATCGCAATCTGCCTAAACAAAAGAACCCCTGAAGCGCCCACCCTTGTGCCTCACAAATGTAATTTTACCAGCCACAAATACGACGACAGATACTGTACGCGGTAACGTGGGCCGGAACGCCGAATGTGACGGTGACGACAGCGCTGCGGCCACACTGCTGTTGCATCTGTGTTTGTCTTAATGCGGCAACATGCTTGTTTGGCCCGAAGGGTAATGGGGCTCTTCACCTTGCTGCCAGGGTGGAGGGCACTTTGCACGCTTGGAGAGTTGATGAAGTGTAAATCGGCAGGGTGCCGGTTGTCACCGTGACAACCGCCGCTGAAAGAGAGTGACAGATCAGGCTGACCTTCAGCGGGGACCAGGAGCGCAGAGCAGGATTGTTCCTGTGCCAGTCTCGTACGCTCACCTGGACAGGCAGAGAGGCAAACAAGCACACACACTGACTTCTCCAGTATTGCACCTTAAGGTTAGGGGCACGGCCACCATTACATTTGCAGGCAGTACAGGAATTGCTGTGCTCTTTTTTGCCAAGACAAATCAGAGGTGACCATTACCCCAAGGTTCTACATTGATTTAGAAAAGGGTACCTCTTAAAAACAGCTTTAAGCCAGAGGTTACCTAGAGCTTGCGTCCACTCATTCTTAGCCTTTGTGATGAGAAGAGAGGGATTGGCTAATGTGCTTATGCACAGGTGCCAGAGGATTAAGCGGAAGGGGACATGGCCCTATAGTGTTGGAATAAGGGAGGGAATGGCAGAACAAGTGTTCAGTCCGAGCCCCAAGAGTATGATTGCGTGCCAGCATGGTGGAGTGAAAGCTCTAAGGGCCATGCTTTATGGATCCTGGCTGCTGCCTGTGGCCTTTGTCTCAGAGCTATTAAAATTCTGTGTGTGCTACAGCTACAGCAGCCTAAGTGGAGCGTTGCCATTCGAGGTTGGCTGTCAGGTTAGTGGAAGTGCTTCTTTGTCGTTTCTAAGGTGGCCAGTGGTGGCAAGGTGGATAAGGGCACAGCAGAATGATGGTCTCGGTCCGACCAAGCATGAAGAGAACATTAACCGCCCCTGACTCCGGCCAGCTCAGCTTGCTCGCTGCAGGGCTCCTCCACCGCAGAGGAACCTCCCCTAGGTTCTCCATCTGGACCAACAATCCACGCCACCCAACACCCCCATGCACAAACATACATTGTGTGGAAGGGACCTCAATATAGCACACTTCATTCACCTAGTGCACGATGACTTGCTTCCTACCTCCTGGCGCCCCCCCCCCCATGAAGATCAAGACAAAAAGGCACCTTCTTTTAGTTTTATCTTTTTCTTCCACTTCCGAACCACGGGGATTCTGATGAGAAATGGCACCTGCGTTATGGCTCATTAAGGCTGAGTTTAGCATCATCCTGACCTGGGGTTTCTTTCTCTCTGTGGGCACGCTCTCCTGCGGACCTAGCCCGCCCACTCCGAGCGGGATTTTAGAGAGTGAGAAACAGAGCTGCTTAACCCTGCCTGAGCCCCGGCAGATCAAAGCCTGGCGCTCAAACAGTGAAGAGGCCACAGGCACTGACTGACATTCTCATTACAATATGGAGATCGCTCTCAGCACCAAGAAGCTTCCTGTGTGAGGACAATGTCAGACCTCTGCAAACTAGTCTGTGCTCTGCCTCCATTTCATGCTAACATAACCTTTCGTCTGACATAATAGGAACCCATGGGAGTGAAATTTTCACCGCATTGTGTACTCGGCCACAAAGACCCTGTTCATTTTTTTTTTTTTTTAAACCTAAAACAACACAGCTGCTCCAACCCTTTTGAGATCTCTCGACCACAAACGTTAACAGTTTAGACAAACAGCATAACTTTCTTCAGAAGCAGTTTAAAATCGGAGGTCTCAGTTCTGCCTCACTCAGAGGAAAATTGTGCAGAGGTTTGTCTTTCATAGGGGACGTTATGCAGTTCTCAGTTTTGTTTAAACTATCTCTCAGTGTTTCTCCTAAAATTCCTTAGAAAACACACACATGGGGCAAATGGTAACCTACTGTACGACTATAGAGCAAAGGTAATAGCCACCATTAACCAACAATAATGTAGTCCTTGCCTCAGGTTGTTTAGAAAATAATCAGTTAAAGTTTTAGCCACCTAAGAAAACAAAATGGCAGCTGGCCTCTGCCAACCGAATGCTTTGACAGTGGTCTGAACAAGCAATGAGTTGCAATCTGTTATTGTTAGCATCCATTTACATGCTTTTCAGCAAGTACTACTTATGCATAAAAGTATGCATCCTCACACACAGACCCCCTCTTTGTAAATCAGTCATATGCCTATGAATAGTATACAGTATCTATAAAGAGAGTATAGTACAGCTCTACACAATTTATGTGCATATTATAAAAGACTGCTAAGAGTTTGTTGAGAAATATTTAAATTGAGTATATTGAACTCTCTCTATTTCGACAAATATGGGCATAGTGTTGGGTGGTATTTTTCTCAGGAATAAATCTTCACGAAAATAAACTCAAATAAAAGTCTCCATTTTCCGATCATTTAATTTGATTTTTGTCTAGGAGAAACGAATGAGATATCAAAGAAAGTCTCACTCCTGATTTTCCCTTCCCGCGGGCAGTCTAGATGAGACTCCATAAGATGGCACAAACAATCGAACAGCCAAACCACACACACATTCGCACACATATGCACAACCGTCCATCATATCGTCGTAGGGGGGATGCTGCTTTCAGCCAATCGATGTGGAGCCTGATTTTGCACCTGAGGTCTCTAATGGTGGTATGTTTATAGTGCGGCATTGCTAAGTGGATCTGCCTCTCGGCTGGCTGTGCTGAATGGCAGTGCATTTACTGGAGGATAAAATGACTGTGGTGGCATGGTTGGCGAGCGCTGTGCACTAAGGGTGGGGGGAAAGTGAGGACTGGGTGGGGGGTGGATTTGAAATGACTGGCAGTCTGTATCTGCTCACAGAGGAATTGTTTTTAAGAGCCTGTTACCCAATGGCAATGATTTGGAGGGTTACACCAGGCTTTTGATTAGGCCGATATCAGTCCAAATCCTTTAGAGGAAAAGAATGACCTATTCTTCATGCAGAGGAGCATCTTATGATTGTTTTCATAGGTACTTATACATATGTGCATGACCATAGCGAAAATAAAAAAACATGCATATAAGAATATGGGGATGAATATGCTTCTCCATTCTTGTCTGTGAGCCCCAGGCAACATTTTCAGTAGCCACACTGTGAGGGTTGTTAATATGTGTCATATACAAGTATATATATATATATTTTTTTTTTGTTTGTTTGTTTGTTTGAAACTGAGATTTGTATATGCTTAGTGGCTCCCCCTAGAGGAGAGACTCTGTAGCATGCCTCTCAGTGCACCTCGCAGCACAGAGAAATTAGTACTATGTTTAACAACCCTGCAACAGAGCTCCAGGGCTTGCTAGCTTATTGCCTCAATTAATACAAGCTTTAATTGGCTTTTCACAAACATAGTGACAATCAGATCCGTGTCACCTACAGAGAACGAGTCGGTTGCGATCGATAGGTCCCATCATCTGCTCCTCGTGAGGGAAATGAAAGCACTTTGTCTCCCGTCTGAAGGCACCCGCATGCAGGGCTTTGTGTTTGTCTGAGAGTCTGTATAATCCGGCTGTTTTAGAAAGACTGAAGATGAATGGATTCCCTGGCACACTATAGCTCATTCTGTCAGGTTTGCAGGCGGAGCGACTGCATCTTAAAGTTATCTTCAAAACCTTCCCTCACTTAGCCCGTCAGGCCCCTGAAATTCTCACTTCACCCTCCCTCTATCAAGACTTCAGACGTCTCCAGAGCGCCTCATCGTCACAACAGACAAATCGTTACTTAAATTGTCTTTTATATTTTAAGAGGCCAAATTCAGTTTGTCAAATCATGTTTAGCGTTTCGTTCCTAATGGCTTCTTTCGCCTATGTTTCTGTCTCTCTCACTCTCAGCATGATGTGATTCAGCAATGAGACATGTTTCATCTTTTTTGTTGTCCGTAGTAAACAACATCCCTTTCAAACAATCATAGCCTGTTGAATACATGGCCTGATGGGTAGTGCACAAGCTCTGACGTGTTGCCACTATCTATATATATCAAAGGCCAAAAATAAAACTTTAAAGATGGAAACAGTCACAGCTCCAGCGGTAACTGTAACCTTTTTTAGATCTGTTCTGTCTCATCCCCTGCGGTCACTGGCCGAGTGATGCCCAGTGGTGCCGTCGTGGTGAGGTCACTGTCTAAAAGCATCACAGTCTGTGGTGAAATGAATTTCTGTCCTTCACCCAGACAACAGAATCTTCAAAAAGTGGCTGAAGACACACCTTTAATGGACTAACTAGCAACTTAACTAATCTTAGGAGCCAAGGGAGGCAGTAAGGTAGAGCGGGGGAAAATGCCCCCCTACTGTTTTCCCCCCAAAAACCCACAAGATAAAGTCAAAATAAATTTGTATTGTAACTATGGACTATGAACTATAGTATTCACTATGAAGGTTACACTGGTGATGTACCTAAGAGTAAACCGATTTCACCGTAAATTATCTAAATTTCAGCACTAGGAAAAAAAGTGTTTTAAAGCTTGTTGTTTTGTAGAACATCACAGTTATACGATATGACAACAGTGGGGCCAGATAGGGAGTATGTGTTATTTAATAAAAATGTAATTATATTTTCAGAATAACAATTTTTTTCTTCAAACATAGTCAGTGGGGTAAAACGCCCCCAGGGGGCAATGGTCAATTACTGTAGTTACTCTGTTCTGAACATCAAGTCCTTTGTTTTTCCATCAAATGTATTCTAACTAGTTAGTTGAATAAAAATATTAGTACTTTATATTTAAAAATTACCTCAAATTAGCATCAGGTGGCTAGCCAGTTAGCATCAGCTAACAACGTTTTTCAAATAATATATTATAATTTTGTAATGCATAATTACTGGTTATATTCTTTTTGATTTTAAGCTAAAACTGCCTGTACTCTGATGTTGCTGTAAATGTTTAAAGCAAATTGCTTTGTCAGATGTGGGGGGGAGGGGTGGCGACATTTTATCCCACCCATGGGGCGTTTTACCCCAGCTGTGTACCCTTGGTACAAATTTAATTTTTGGACATTTTTATAATTCATGTCATTGTTACTGAAACTATGATAACTTTTCTGAACACATTTAATTTTTGTTTCAAAAATGGGTCTAACATGTGGGAATGGACGGACTAATCACAGAGTAAGCAAGTCAGTCACTTGGACAACATGAATTTGAATGAACTTGAAATTACTTTACCCAGGATCTGTTGATTAATGGTAAAAAAAAAAAAAAAAAAAAACATTAATAAAACTGCTGTCATTCTGGTAATCGAGTAATTGGTCGATTGTTCCACTAATCAAATAACTGTATAGTGGTNAAGCAAGTCAGTCACTTGGACAACATGAATTTGAATGAACTTGAAATTACTTTACCCAGGATCTGTTGATTAATGGTAAAAAAAAAAAAAAAAAAAAAACATTAATAAAACTGCTGTCATTCTGGTAATCGAGTAATTGGTCGATTGTTCCACTAATCAAATAACTGTATAGTGGTAATAAAAATAGACCTAACTGAACAATAGCCTTTAAAATTACTTAAAATACATATATAATAGCAACGAGGCAATAACAATTAGTTCAAAGAAAGTATAAAAAGCAAGCAATCGCATGGGTTTTATTTAACCAAACTGTTAAAATACGTAAAGTATTATAAACAATAGAGGTAGTGTACATTATGCATCATAACAAATGACTGCAGAGGGCGCCAACGGCCTGACGATTGTTTTTACACTTTACTATGAGATATAATCCTTGTTTAACATTGACTAAAACAACATTTAATTCAAGTGTCCACTTAATCTTTAATATTTGGCCATTTCTTCACGACAGACATGCTACCACTGTTGAATATATGAACAACAAAACGTGTGAACTGGGGTTGAACTTTTATTTTGAAATCGCGTTGTTAGCAAATTTACAGATATTGATGTGCGTTTGCATAGGTTTGTAAATGATTACCTTACAAATCTGATGAAATGATGCACGTTGCGTTCCCAGATAGACGCTATAAAAACCCAAACTCACAGCAATATGCAGAGATGGAGTTTGGGACGCTTCACACATGTAAATGATAACAGTTCCTGTGAAGCAACATTTACTGTGAACGGAGCCACTCAGACATGCACGTACTTAACCTTCACGCATGTAACTTAAATAATTAAAGCGCATATTGTAAACCTGCATCACCTATATTCATTTAATTGAATGGTAGCAATTGTGAATTCAGTCGCATTATGGTTTATTATGATTTTTAAATGGGTTTAATATATCATTCAGCATTAAAAAACTAATAAAACGCGTTTCATGGATTCTCAGTGGAATGCGCCACTTGAGGTATTTTGCAGTATTAGATTATGTTAATGTAATTAAATTTAATTTTAAGACTTATTTGAGGCCCACCTGGAAGTTAGTTTTGGCACTCAAGTGGGCCCCGGACGTCTCGTTGAGAGCCAGTGGTGCACAATAAACAGTATGTCATGTGCTTTTCATTTGATTTAAAAAAAGAAAAAAAGAAAAAAAGGTGGAAACATTTGCTCAGTTTCATTTACAAAAGACATCTACAGAAGATCATCAAATGCCAGCGCTACAGTAACAAGCATTGTTCTCCACTATTTTACACTTACACTTCTGCTCAAGTGCTATTCTAGTGAAACTGACAGCTAGCTACATGAATTGTTTTCTCTCTCTTGGATTAATGCACTTGTATTATTCTGGGTTGTAAATCGCTTTGGATAAAAGCGTCTGCTAAAATGAATACATGTAACCTCAGCCCTAAGCTTGACTCTGAATCTCACTCTTATATCGGATTGGTTGATAGAAATGTTGTCTCTGGACTAACAAGTATGTTGATCCAAAAACATGTCCTACTTGAGGGAAACATGCTAAGCCTCTTTCTCTCTTGCTCTCTCTCCCTCCAGATGATGTCCCACCCTACTTCAAGATGGAGCCAGTGGCAACCCAAATCCACCTGGAAAGGAACCGGTTGGTTCTCACCTGCATGGCTGAGGGCAGCTGGCCTCTGGAGTTTAAATGGCTTTACAACGGTACCGAGTTGACGCGTTTCTCCCTGGAGTACAGGTGACACTTCCTATCTTCCCACTGCTGTATGAGTGTTTCTGCAACTATGAGCACTTTAAGCCCTGCAGACATTTTGGAAATGCACTTTTCACACTCTCATTAGTTCATTTAATTTGTGCATTAATAATGTTCAGTAGTGAACATACATGATTTGTTGTTGTTTTTGAAAGTCAAGAACATTCCCAGCACAATGTCACATTTCAAATGATGTGTTGCATTTAATAACATTTTGCGGTGGAAATAGTGATGGAGGTGGAAATGACATTTTAATTTTGACATTTACACATTTTCCGTTTTATTAAAAAAATGACATTTTAAAAACAAATCTGAGAACTCTTTTGCGTGGCTACCATTTCATGTTTCCTAAATACACAAAATATATCTACCTTATTTTTTAAAGTGGAAGTAAGCCATTTTCTGTGAATGTTTGAGACCTCCAGTTCATTAGACGCTGAAAATGTGAATAATTTTAACAAAATAAGAGAGGTCATACAAAATGAATGTTATTTTTTATTTATTGAGTAAGATATTTTACATAAAAGATGTTTACATATAGTCCACGAGACAAAAAAATAGCTGAAATTATAAAAATAACCCCCTTTTTGGGTAGTTTGGGTACTGTTGATTCTTAATACTGTGTGTTTACCTGGATGATCTGCAACTGTTTTTTTGTTTTTTGATGGTTGTTCATGAGTCCCTTGTTTGTTCTGAACAGTTAAACTGAGCGCTGTTTTTCAGAAAAATCCTTCATGTCCTGCAGATTCTTTGGTTTTCCAGCATCTTTTGCATATTTGAACCCTTTCCAGCAGTGACTGTATAATTTTGAGATTCATCTTTTCACACTGAGGACGACTGAGGGACTCAAACACAACTATTAAAAAAGGTTCAAACATCCACTGATGCTCCAGAAGGAAACACAATGCATTAAGAGCCGGGGGGTGAAACAGGAACAGGATGAAGATGTCCAAATGTTTCCTAATTTGTTTAAATATATATATATATATATATATATATATATATATATATATATATACATTAAAATTATATGGTAAGACACTTCAGTTTGCAATATCAAGCAGCAAACAAGTTGTTTTGTACAGCTAAAAATAGCTGGAAGCGAGTGACACTGGAAGCCAGACCTATTAAATTTACGGGAAAAATAAGGTGGATATATATTTTTTTTTAACAAAAATGTAAAAATGGGCAAAATTACATCTTAATCTGCAAAATTACAGTTGTGGTGCACAATAAAAATATTCTGTTTATACAGTAGTTCATATTTTAAGATGAAATGTGAGGGAGAAGTACAAAAACAATTAATGAGTAGAAAAGAACATAATGAAGGCCTGATAAAAAGTTTCCAAGCCCATTTTAATATGACCTTCATATAACAAATATAAAAAATTGAAATCTTTTAGTATGAATAAAAAAACACCCCTTGGGTCACAAAAGTGCCTGTAGTTGCAGAAACAAGCATTTATCACTTAGACAGCTTAATCATTGTCACAAATAGAACATTAACCACACTTTCAATTGCAATAAATTTCAGTCAGTTTTTCTGGTATTTATTTAAATGATGTCTTATTTCTTTTTAGTGAGTCGGAAGCGTTTGTGGATTGTAACCCTCTTGAGTTGTAGCGCCTCATTCCCTCCGCAGCCATGAAATCACACTCATATTGCCTCTCAGCTCACATTAAATGAGAATGAGATGTATTTCCTGAGCGATCCCTGTCGTCCATGTTTTGTTTTATGTATTCTGCATAAATGTTGTATCCCTGGTGAAGGCAGGGCAGAATTATCCATCAAGAAAGAACAGGTAGCCGAGTACCTTGTGAATTATTTTCAATAGCTTCAAGAGCTATGTAATATTTATATTTGAAAAGGCAAAGTGTTTTTTTTTCTTTCCCTCTCTTTCTCTGGTCGCAGTGAGGTGGCTTAGCTGTATTCTTTTCCTGCACTCTTTGTACCTGCTGACCACGGGACTCCAGATGGACTCTTTCATATTTGCCTTTACATTATAAGACGTCCAAATAGCTAAAAGTCTAAGCTACCCGCTGTGTTCACTCTAAGTAGGGGTCGAGTCAGACGTTTTCTGGCCTCTTGCAGAGGTTCCTGCTCGCTACGGCTTTTCTGTCTGTCAGTCAAGACAATAGCAGCGCTTCTGACGCAGTCCACAGAGCATCTCCAAAAGATCCCTGGCGACTAAAACTTCCCAGCAGTCTCCCACGTCTCAGACACTGATATGTGTGTGTGTTTGCATAGTTTCCGTTTTCAGCATGTGGGGACATGCTCTCTTCTTTGTATTCCACACGTCTACCGATCAAAGAAAAAGCTCGAATCCTCTTCAGCAGGTCAAACTAGACCTGTGACTGGTAATGCGGGAAAACTAAAGTATTGGAAAAAGAGCTGGCGGTGTTAAAATGAGGCAGCATTGACTGGTTGAGTAAAAGCGCCACTGCCCACATGCTCAGCTCTCTCTTTATCACTCCATTTAACTAATAGGTCTTGCCACAGGCTCGTGACTGAAGCAGTGTAGGCGTAAAAACACACTCGCGTACTTCATGTTTTCACGATGGCAGCCTAGTTTTAGTTTTTAATTCAATAGCATGCATGACCACGATCACAGACGTTCAAAGCACATGAATAACCCATATCCAAGACCCTTTATTTTACATTAACTGACTAGGGTAACTACAAAACCTACAATCATCTTAATGGGATATTTCTGTCTCATTTGCTCACCCTCATGTCATTCCAAACCTGTATGACTTTTGTTCAGAATATCGTCTTTTGTGTTTCAATGGACAAAGAATTTTCATGGCGGAATATTCACTTATGGTTGAACTATAATAGTATTAAGGTCTGTTCACATCAAGAACGATAACGATAACTGTAAAGATAGCATTCTCAAAATCATTTAAAATTTAAGAGAATAGCAGAGTTCACACCAACTATAACGATACAGGGGAACGATATCGTTGGGATCACTTTCAGAAAGATTTTTTTTTTTACAGCTGATGAACGATAAAACACTGACAGCTAACTTACCCCTGTGTCATCCAAGATGTTCATGTCTTTCTTTCTTCAATTATAAAGAAATTATGTTTCTTGAGGAAAAGATTTCAGGAATGTTCTCCATATAGTGGACTTCTATGGTGCCCGCGAGTTTGAATGTCCAAAATGTAGTTTAAATGCAGCTTCAGACGGCTCTAAACGATCCCAGCCAAGGACGAAGGGCCTTATCTAGTAAAACAATTGGTCATTTTCAAAACAACTGACCATTTCTATACTTTTTAACCTCAGGCGCTCATCTTGTCTATGTCTGCATGAACTCACAGTTTTTTTACAGGTCAATACAGTTAGGGTATGTCGAAAAACTCTCATTTCGTTTTCTTCGCCAACTTCAAAATCGCCCTACATCGCTGCAGAAGTACCGACCCAGTGTTTACAAAGTGAACATGCAAAGCAGATCAAACACCCTTTATTAAGCAATTTGAAGCTGTATTTAAACCGCATTTTAGAAGTTCAAACTGTGGGGCACCATTGAAATCCACTATATGGAGATAATTCCTGAAATGTTTTCCTCAAGAAACATAATTTCTTTACGACTGAAGAAAGAAAGACATGAACGTCTTGGATGACAAGGGGGTGAGCACATTATCTTGCGCATTTGAAATAGCAGGCGACATTGTAGACAAGCAAACAGAGTAACATAAAACATAAAATCATCTCAGGAATTCAGCACTAGTTTGGACAACATTGTCTTGCCTCCTTTGAAGTTGCAGTAGAAAAGAGTACGTACTGTTTTTATTTCATTACAATGACTACATTAGAGATCACATCGTGTACGCTAGATTCACTGTTTAGATGCGCACAAAATGTGCATGTATAAATAAATGCAACAAAAAACAGTTATCGTTCACTGGTGTGGACGCAAATATAGTTATTGTTGTATTTATAGTTAGCGTTATCACTCTTGGTGTGAACGGGCCTTTAGTCTTATAATAAAAGTTTTACAAAAATATGTGATCACACCTTTAAATAAGTGATAATGATTTGAGGTAGCTTTAGTGCAAACAATGTGAGATGATTAATGTACCAAAATGTAATACCTAGTGGATTCTGAAACATTTTAATTGGCAGTTTCGTTACTTTGTTAATTTAGCACAGGCAAATTAGCACATAGAAAAGCTGATGCTGAAAACTTGTCACGTCAAACCAAAAATATCCCACAACTTTGATTTTTGAAAGGTTGTAAAATGTGCCCCTACTGGTCAATTTGCATTGAATATGCAGAGGGACTCAAAGTAAATAAAAGCAGGATGGAGATTTGGTTACATCCGTTGTAAGAACAGGGGCGGGGCAATAATTATTTAGCCTCATGACCTTCGTTCACCTTTGAAACACAAATTGAGATATTTTTTTATGAAATCCGAGTGCTTTCTGACCCTGCATAGACAGCAGCGCAAATGACACGTTCAGGGCCCAGAAAGGTAGTAAGGACATTGATTAAATAGTCCATGTGACATCAGTAGTTCAATCAGTAGTGTTTAAATTTTATGAAGCTACGAGAATAATTTTTGTGTGCAAAGAAAATGATTGTGGTGCGAATGTCGAAGACTGACACGGAAGAGAAGAAATTGTTGAATAAAGTCGTTATTTTTGTTTTCTTTGCACACAAGAAATATTTTCATAGCTTCATGAAATTAGGGTTGAACCACTGGTGTCACATAGACTATTTTAATAATGTCCTTACTACCTTTCTGGACCTTGAATGTGTCAGTTTCCGTCTATGCAGGGTCGGATATCATCAAAAATACTAATTTGTGTTTAGATGAACGGTCTTACTGGTTTAGAAACGACCTGAGAGTGTAGTTAATTACACAATTTTCCGCTAAAGATCAACAGCACGCATTTTAATGCAACATGCAGTCGGGCTCATTGTTATTTCAAGTGGTCACTTGGTGCCGTGAGGGGCCCTTAGTAGTCAGTTCGTACTGTACAAAGAGGCCGGGTCTCCGAGTGGTCAGCAAGTGGTCAGCTGGCATTGTATGCGCCTCTAGTGTTTGGCTTTCTTTGATGGTCTCGGGTCCCAACCTGATGTTTTGTAGGGCCCTGTTAGTCCGAGGCCCCAGGGCACTAGCCCTATCCATAATCCATCCCTGCCCACATTCACATAAATATTTCTCTCCTTTGTTCTATCTGAAGTGTTAATGGCCACTCCTGTGTTTTGTTGTGATCGCAGCACCAGAGCTGCCTGAGGACTCCTATCTATTGTTGATAAGGGTTCTTTTTTCAACAGGTTACCCATGAACACCCTGAGCTGGCTGAGTGTTGCAGGCTGATCTGTACTTGAGTAAAAGCAAGGACTGTATGATTAATTATGGACCAATAAATAGCGTTTTTGGATCAAAGACCATTTGTTATAGCCAGTGCTTCAAGCTTGCTGCAAGCTCCCATGCTGTGAGTATGAAAAGAAGCAAACAATGCTTGATGGGATTCTGATTTTCTTTCACCAGGTACGTAATTCCATCACTGGATCGCTCCCATGCAGGCTTCTACAGATGTATCGTCAGGAACAGGGTGGGAGCTCTAATGCAGAGGAGTTCACAAGTCCAGGTCGCCTGTAAGTGTCACAACAGTCCTAAAACTTCGTATGATCGCTTGAGATGTCAAGTAAAAAGGTAATTGACAGATACGTGAAGCAGCGTTCACAGAAGTAACTTTGAACCAAGCAGCTTTCTGTTGGTCAACACAGCGAATCCTTGTGACAAATGTCAACAAGTTGTGAAATCCGCATCAGGAAATGCTTCCCTCATGCGAAATTCCTTATCATTCCTATTTAAATGATTGGATTTAGTCCAATAATGGTAAATGTGATCACACCTTTAGATTAGTGATAATGATTTGAGGTAGCTTTAGTGCAAACAGTGTGAGATGATTAATGTACCAAAATCTAATACCTAGTTCTGTGGATTCTGAAACATTTTGATTGGCAGTTTTGTTACTTTGTTAATTTAGCACAGGCAATTTAGCATATAGAAAAGCTAATGCTAAAAACTTGTCACGTCGAACCAAGTTTCCAGTTAACAGAAAATATTCTTTAGCTAACTTCCTGGCAAGGTTCTTTAAAAGTTATGAACAAATGTTTTTTTCTGTAATGTTAATAGAATGTTTGTTCAAAGCAATCTAGTCTTCAGTCTTTAATAAAGTCTAAAAAGTAAAGTTCTGTATAAAGTTGTAAGACATAAAACATGTTATGTACTGTATGCATCATCCACGGAATGTTTTTAAAACATTTTAACCGGATGTTTGTCTAACAGTTTTTAAAAATGACTAGTTTTAGAATGTTCAGAGATCATTTAACAGTAACATTCTCATAATGTTGGACAAACAATAAAATGGAATGCTCCCTTAACGTTCATATTTGTGACCCTGGACCACAAAACCAGTTGTAAGTAACATGGGTATATTTGTAGCAATAGCCAGCAATACATTATATGGGTCAAAATGATTGATTTTTCTTTAATGGTAAAATCATTAGGATATTAAGTAAAGATCATGTTCCATGAAAATATTTTGTACGTTTCCTGCCATAAATATATCAAAACTTAATATTTTATTAGTAATATGCATTGCTAAGAACCTCATGTGGACAGTTTTGAAGGCGATTTACTCAGTATTTTGATTTTTTTTTGCACCCTGAGATTCCAGATTTTCAAATAGTTGTATCTCGGCCAAATATTGTCCTATCCTAACAAACCATACATCAATGGAAAACTCAAAAGTCTCAAAATTTAAAAAAAACTGACTCTAATATGTGTCCAGGGCCACATATAATCAAGAAAAATGTAAAGCATTTTAAAAACGGGACCTTTTTAAAGTTTAGTGAATGTTCAGTCATTTATAGCTCATTGGGAACTTCAGCAAAATGTCCAAAAAAAGGCCAAAAGTATACATCCTTAGTCTGTTTTCCATTCCACTGTCTATATACCGTAACTTGGGTTCCAAAGTAGCAGAAATTTTCCAGCAAATTTTGTGAACTTTTTCTTTAAAGTTAACTGTAAAATATTCACCCCTTTGCAACCCTAACCATAACACTTAGGTGTGTAACTGTACACAGAAGTCACAGTTTTGCAGTCATGATTCGATACGAGTTCGGTACAATGTATTTTTTACATTTATTTTGAATAGATAGTAGTGCTACATACAGTACATGTAGCATGAGCAGTTGTTTTTGAATTAAAATTTTACTTTCAAGATTTAAAGCAAAAACAGAATGGTCTGACTTTAGATTTGTGAAATTATGGTATACGACACCTGCACAAAATATAAACAGCAGATGGACCAAATGAAAATGCAAATTTATTCTCTGACAGCAGGTGACGCTTATGGAACAGCAGCGATATAGTTTCTTTAGTTACTGTTGTAAACAAAGCAGCTGCGCTTATAAACACTACTTTAATATGCATTATATGGAGGTAAGAGGAAAATACCATTGAAACATTAAACCCCCACATATTTGTCTTCCTATTTTTCAAGTATCGCAAACAGTGAGTTTGATCTGCCTGCTACAGTATTTTCTCCTCTTTATAGACTTCATAAAAATTCCACACAAATGACATTTTGGAAAATGATTGGAATGCAGTTTATATGCAATTCTGGAATAGAGACTGGCCAAAATAAAACAAAAATGGTTCCAATTTATAGCCGATCGACCGGTGCAACCTGAAACTTTCCCACATTGCTGATTTAAAATAATCAGGCGGTTCTTTGAGGTCTTGCATGTCATCTTAACTCGCCATTTATGTTTTGGGTTGGTGCATACGTAGATATGTATACTTCTTATTCATCGTAGCGTGTATCCTGTTGTGCAGGGTCCGCTTGTTTGCATGCCTTTTGCCACTTAGCTCGGTCTAGAGCATCCTCAGGGGTGATATTGACTAAGTGCATATCCTCCGCCAGGCGATCGAGCCACCGCTTCTTTGGCTGACCGTGTGGTCGTCGTCCAGGTGGTGATAGGTTGTAAGCTGTTTTTACAAAATATCATGTTATTGGGGTCACCTCAACTCACGGCAACAGTGTTGAAGTAGACGAATTGATTGCAATGCAGTTCGTGTGCAAATCTGGAAAAGAGATCGGCCAAAATAAAACGACTTTATAGCCAATGGACTGGTGAATCCCTAGAACCCAAAACTTTCCCACACTGCTGATGTGAAACAAGCAGTCGGTTCTTTGAGCTTTTGCATGCCATCCAAACTTTCTGTTCTTGTTTTACATTGGTGCGTAGATTGTCTCTTCTTCTGCTCTTTCAAGTTGTGACAGTTAGCATCAGGGTTGCCAGGTTTCCACGACAAAAACTGCCCAGTTGCTACTCTATCCCAAAACTAGCCCAAATGCATTTCGGAGGGTGTCCCTCGGTAAAAATCGCTTTTCAAGTTTTTTTTGTGGTCCAGGGTCACATATGTGAGTCAGTCCCCACTCAAATTCAAAGAAGTATACTTTGAAAGACTTGTACGCTCAACTGTGTGCAAGACGGAGCGGAACACAGTAAATTATGCCTTAAGTGTTCGTTGCTAAAATAATCATATCACAAGATTGGAACTTTGTGTTTTCTGTCACGATGGGTCACAATGTCCCTGTTCTTGCTTTGTCCTCTCACTTTCCCTTTTCTTTCTGATGTGTGCTTCCTTTCTCTGTGTTTCTCAGACATGGAAGGCTTTGTGGAGGGAGAACGGTCTCAGGTGGTGTCCCAAGGGGAGGCGGCGTTGATCTTCCCCCCGCAAATCCACAGCTTTCCACGGCCCGGGATCACATGGTTCAGAGACGGGCGCAAGATCCCCCCCAGCAGCCGCATGTAATCTTCTCTTCATTTGTGGATCAGAGTCGACTTAATGGCCCCCGTTCTCACAGACAGGCTATTATACCTTACAGAAATAGAGTACAATGCTGATGTATAATTACTCTGGAACTTGCAGAAACACTCCGGGAGTGTTTACTGCAGAAAGTCTCATTGATAAGGTCTGTTATAATAAGAACCCCTGTTGACTTTGGACTAAATGTGATTGAAGGCTAGAAAGGAAGCCGGCAACATGGGAGCCAATTAGACAAAGTGGACAAAAGGCCTTTATTGATGACCTTGGATGATTGACAGAGTTTGCGCTTGAGCGCGCACCGTCCCGTGTGTGTGCGTATGTGTGGGCAGTCCGCGTTAGAAAGGTCTTAGTAATCACCTGAGATCAATTTACCTCATCCGCCAGCAGGAGGCTCGACTAAAACAGCCAGCGTGTTTGATGATCTATAATTCATGCTGATCGTCCAGCGTGTCACATCTGACATGAGGACTTTAGACACTCAGGATTGTGTTCGCCCAGCCCAGCGCGAGGACTGGAGAACATTCAGACACTGTTTTTCAGCTGGAGTATATGAGGAATCCCCAATGAGACGCTGAGCGTTGAGGCAGGGGTTATATAAACATCTGAGGTTCCAGCGGCGCTGCTCCGAGCTTCATTCTGTCTCGCTCTCTCTGTGTCTGTCGAGCGGCAGTAATGGTCCTATATGATGGTGAGAGGGCCTGACAGCACACGATTTGTTTGCCGCTTGTTTGTTGCTCCTTCGACGCATTGATATTCCGCGGCGCGTTCGGTTTGGACTTGGTAAGAGCCCTCACTCTAATTGTGCTGGAGTCGGTTTAATCTGGGCTGATCAGGCCTGTGCTGACAGATACACAGGCTCTAATCTCGCTGCACTCCAAGTGTCGACTCTCATTTAACCACACGCTCTCACGCATGACCTGCATTTTAGCTCCAGCAATCCTAAAACACTTATCCACTCGAGTCTTCAATGCAAATAACATTACCGTCGCAGCCTATTGGACGTAAACAGTTTTCCTCGCCGCTGCTGTGCGTTTCAGCTGTTTGCTGACAAGTTTGCCGTTTGCAAGTTGTGTTTTCTAGTTCTCTGACTACTGTTCTCTCTCGGATGTCATAGAGCCCTCACTTTGGACAACACCCTTGTCATCCTGTCCGCCGTGGCCCCTGACGCGGGCCGGTACTACGCCCAGGCCGTCAACGACAAGAACGGAGAGAACAAGACCAGCCAGCCCATCATCCTGAATGTGGAAAGTGAGTTCTGAATAAAGAATCAATGCACGTTTTGTGATGTCCTGTCTACAAAAGATTGTCTGCAACCTCCCAGGGAAAGGATTCCCAAACTTATTTGTCAGTCGAACACCTTAGCTAAAATATTTACTTGTACCCACTTAAATTTTAAGTTGAAGCAGGGCTGGGTGATATGACAAAAAATTAAAATCTCAATGTTTTCAGAATGTTTGGCCGATTCTCATTTTTTTTGTTAGGATTTTTAACTAGTCAACTTGAAAATGTAACTACAACATGATTCAAATGACGTGTTCTTTATTAACCCTCTAGTTAAAGAAAATTCTATTCCAAGTGCACCGCATGATGTAAATGTTATACAAATCACTTGTTTTGCAGAAAAGATGCATGAACTACTACTACATCTTGTACAAACTTGTCTTATACATATATTAAGAAATAATTCAAAGAATATCCTTTAAAAAAATCTCAAAAAGTCAAAGTAATTAAAATTCAAAATGTCTGAAGGTATAACACCAGTACACTATTATTAACTATAAATGTTCTGTAAAAACAACGAACAGCTTTCAGCTTGTCATCATGATGCAAACATGAAATATCAGACATGCAGTAGTAGTTCTTCACAGTTTTTTTATTTGATTGCGCTGCTTTTCCATTGTTTATTCTACGTAAACATTGACGAGTTTGACTGTTGCACTACTTTAATGTATGAAATGGCAATGATTGATTTTTCTTTTAAGCCAAAAATCATTAGGATATTAAGTAAAGATCATGTTCCATGAAGATATTTTGTAAATTTCCTACCGCAAACATATCAAAACCTAATTTTTGATTAGCAATATGCTAGATTTTCAAATATTGTCCTATTCTAACAAACCATATTTCAACGGAGAGCTTATTTTTTCAGCTTTCAGATGATTAGATTAGATGATGAATCTCAGTTTCAAAAAATTTACCCTTATGACTAGTCTTGTGGTCCAAGGTCACATTTATATATAACCATCATAACAAAATATGTAAATAATATATTGCTGGTCTAACATTTGTAATAATAATGATTTTTGAATGTTTTTTAATCAAGTTTCTTACCGAGGCTCACCAAAAATACAGATAAAAAGGAGTAATATTGTGAAAAATGATTAAAATAATGGTTTTCTATTTGAATACATTTTAAAATGTTTAAAATTACATGTGCAGTAGACCAGGCTCAAAAACAGCACTCATTTTATATAAATTGTGATAAACACAATTTAGTTTGAAAAATATTGACTTTTAGTTTTATAAATGACTTGATTTGTTAGTCTTTTTCCTCTTTTATTGATACAAATAGTGGAGAATTAATCTGAAATTATGGAAAAATAGGGTTGAACCGACGCAAGCTGGACTCAAGCACACATTCGCTACATAAGCACCACTTCTCAAAGTGCCGAAGTCTTTACACAAACTGCCAGGCAATCTTATTAATTTGCAAATGGGTTTTTCACACTATCCAACAGGTGAATTGGCATGTTCAAAAGTAAACAACTCCATCGCCCCCTAGTGGCTGTGCATGACACCTAATCTAGTGCACACACTGGGTCAGACTCCAGATTTTCAAGAATCAATATTCCCCAACTCGCTGCGCAGTAGATTGCGAGTATGTGGCGTGTGGTGAAGCTTCATGGAGCTTTGTATGATAGCCGTGGTCCTGCGGTGCCACAATGACAGGGTGATTAATCACCCTCATAAAAACAGCCCCTCTCTTTAATAGACCCCACAAAAACAGATTTATGAAAAAGAGAGGCAGACCATAAAGTCCCTCTGTGAGACCACGGCCCACTGTAACTCTTATCCAGGGGTCCAAGTATGGAAAAGGAAGCAAATAAAGGGGAATAAGATCAAGACGGAAGAAAAGAGAGATCACTGATTGAGGCCAGAGAATCAATGGACAGCTAAAGGTTTCCAGAAGCCGGCAAATGATTGCATGGCATTTAATCATGTCGACGGTGTCTCTCAATCAGGCCCCATTCGGCAGCGCGGCACATTAGCGGAGGTATTACAGTGCACTTACAGGAGGAGAGGGTCCAGACAATTACATATATAATACTAAGCACATAATAGAGAGGGCTGTGAGAAAGAGACGAACAAGTGCTCTGAGCTTCTAGATTATCTTTATGTCTGCCTTCTTCCACTACCTCCACCTTTACTCTGGCTTTCTTCTCTCTCTCTCTCTTCCCAGAAGGAGGTTTTATTGCTCAGAGATTGCTCGTTCAAATGGTTTCTCTGGTTCTAGGTTTCGCAGGCTCCCAAATGGCTCCAGAGGGGTCATGGAGCGGCCATCCACTGAAATCACTGAATGAATACATACTGTAAAAGTGTAGAGATGTGAAATTCACATGTTAGTAGTAAATAGGGCTATCTCGATATCAGATTTTTCACTACACCATTGCTATCAGTCAAAGTGATCTTTATTTATTTATTTTTCTTTTTTTGACCAATGATTCACACCACTGAATACAAACAGTTACACTAAACAGGAGACTGAAATGCCAAACGTTTTTAGTCACAGTGTCAGAGTAAGACAATTTATGAATATTCTACATATTTTTACTCCAAACTTGCGTTATGGCATTGATCGAGTGTTTGAAATAACTTCCTTCTATGAACGGATTATTATTTTATAGTATTCTATAGAAAATTTGCGTTTACATCATGATTTGGTCAGTTACCCGGATACGCATCCATATCTGCGATACTCAGATGTAAACAACAGCATGGATTGCATGGTTAATGAAACACTGAATACATTGTTCTGCTAATTTATGCTGTCTAAACCACGGAAAAAAATGTGTGGAAGCTGCTAAATCATATAGAGAAGGACTTAGTAAGCAGGAAAGGGTGCAATTTTTTTGACGAACTGAAGTTAATAGGTGGTAAAGATACATACGAGCAGTATGAATTAAGGTATTAGCCTAATATTTCACCTACCAGACCGGAAATGATAAGAACAAACACGAATGTTGTCAAGATTCTTGCCCTGGAAATCCTGGTTCAGTTTGACCAACCACAAACACCTTTTGTTCCTCAGACAGTTTTTTGGACTCTTCTCTTTTCTTGTTAAAACTTTTGACAGTCTATAGTTCTCCAAATGTTTTTCCCGGTCCGATTAGTATAGCCCAAAACATGACGATAATTGACCATTTTCAGCAGAAATAATTAGCAAAATATGCAAGTTTTGTTCGGTTCAGTGGCATTGTTTACGTTCAGTGGCGCCAATATGGCCAATTGATGACGCGTCGTCAAAACACTCTACACAGTGCTAAAGGCTATGTGGATTAGTACTGCAATATAAATATACATAAATATACAAACAGTCATAATAATGTGCTGATTCTCACCATGTTTCATCATAAAAACATTTCTTTCTGCGTTTTATTTTGCTACATTGAGAGCTGGATGCTTTGGTCCAAATTAGGGATTTCCTAGAGAGTCATTTGCTTTATTACTCCTATGAGTCTCTTTTGTGGACTTTCTGCACAAAGACGCCCTCTGGTGTAGAGTATGAATGAAACAAATCACATGAGAGAGTTTAAAGGAGATGTTCACTTCCAGAACAAAAACTTACAGATAAATTACCCAGTTGTCATCCAAGATGTTAATGCCTTTCTTTCTTCAGTCATAAAGAAATTATGTTTTTTAAGAAAAATATTTCAGGAATTATCACCATTTTCAATGGGGCCTGCGAGTTTGCAGTATGCAGTTTAAACACAGCTTCAGAAGGCTCTAAATGGGTCTTATCTAGCGAAACGATCTGTCATTTTCTAAAAAAAAAAGAAAATGTATGTACTTTTTAACCTCAAATGCTCGTCTTGTCTAGCTCTGCCATGCGCATGTGTACTCTGTGTAATCCGGGTCAATACAGTTAGGGTATGTGGAAAAACTCCCGTCTTATTTACTCTTCAAAACCATCCTACATTGCTGCAGAAGAACCGACCCAGTGTTTACAAAGTGAACATGTAAAGAAGTTAAAACGCCCTTTACAAAAAAAGGTAAAACAGTGATGTAGGACAATTTTAAAGTTGGAAGAGAAAATGAGATGGGAGTTTTTCGACCCTAACTGTACTGACCCGGATTACACAGAGTATGCATGTGCGTTGCAGAGCTAGACAAGATGAGCATTTGCTTTTAAAAAGTATATACCTTTTTATTTTCTGTAGAAAATGACAGATCATTTCGCTAAATAAGGTCATTCTTCTTTGGCTGGGATCGTTTAGAGTCCTTTGAAGCGCCGTTGAAACTGCATTTTGGACGTTCAAACTCACAGGCACCATTGAAATCCACTATATGGAGAACGTTCCTGAAATGTTTTCCTCAAAAAACGTAATTTCTTTACGACTACATAAAGAAAGGCATGAACATCTTGGATGACAACGGGGTGAGTACACTATCTGTAAATTTTTGTTTTTCATAATGGCACTAGCGCTGGATATTTATGTGTCACATTATCATATGTGCACTATTCATTTTCAAATATCGCCCATACTGGTATATCGCAACACACCTAGGCTAGTAAACCTCACATAATTTGAGCTTGGAAGTACTTGGATGAGAAATGTTCACGAGATCATATGCTGAAATCTCTTGCTTTGTTAATTTTTTTGTGATATTGTTTTGAAAGACACATGGGAGATTATTAAGGTGTTTTTTCCTCTGAAGAAAAATCTCATAAGCAAGAGAATACAGAAAAGTCTTCCTTTGCACTTCATTTATATTCACTGTGAAACGCTTTTGGTAATCCATTTTACTTCAATACTTCCACGTGTTTCACAGCAAAAACAGGATTTAAACAGAAGGAAATCCAGGTTGGGGCTTGTTTTTATTCGGTGACTGTTGTTTAGCAAAAGACTTTCTGCGAAATAACACACTGATAATCATGATAAAGATAATAAACAAGCTCATTCGCAGCTGCGAACAAATTCTGATGCTGTCAATCACTCTTCTTTACTTTTAATTAAAGTTTAATGTATTGTAATTTATTCGTGTGATGTCAAAGCTGAATTTTCAGCATCGTTCACATGATCCTTCAGAAATCACTCTAATATACTGATCTGATGAATAAAGGCTTCATTAATGAACAGGGAGTTCAAAAGAACAGAGTTTATTTGAACTAAAACAATTTTGTTACATAATTGTTGTCACTTTTGTTCATTTTAATGCATTCTTGCTGAACAAAAGTTTTAATTTCTTTAAAAAACTCCAAACTTTTAAACAGTACTGTATATAAACAACTATATCTATTCATTTCTATTAAATATTCAATATTTGAATAGTCCGGGAAGCCAATTTACAGCTTGAGTTGCATCTTGTGCCATTACAGACAGCAAGCCGAACCAATTTAGGAAAAACTATAGAGATCTCATTTGTAATTTTCTTGCCTATGTGTGTCTCCTGCTTCTCTTTAGATGTTGGCGGCCCAGCGGACCCCATCGCTCCCTCTATTATAATCCCGCCGAAGAACACCAGTGTGATGGTGGGCACGTTTGAAGTCACACTGGAGTGTGTGGCCAATGCAAGGTTTGTGTGTGTGTGTACACAAGCAGCACTCAAAATGACCTCTATCAAACTATTAAAACTCAATTCCCTTTATTTGTTTCCTTCAGGCCGCTCGTATCTCTCATTGCCCGCTTGTGTTTATCCGTATTTCTCTCGCTGTACCTCCAGGCCTCTCATTAAGCTCAGCATTACATGGCGGAAAAATGGAGTGCTGGTAAACCGAGGCCTTCGGGACTTCGGTCGCCGTCTGACCATCAGCGGTCCTCTGGTCAGTGACAGCGGCTATTACGAATGCGAAGCCTCCCTTCGGAGCAGTAGCGCCCCCTCTGTCAGCGCCGGAGCATATTTGCACGTCCTGGGTAACCTCATATTCCTCCTTCTTGTCAAAATTACGTTTGTGCCTTGTACAGAAAGTATTCATCCCTGCGCTTCATTTTTTTCCCTTTTAATCTTCAAAAATGTCAACACACAGGCACGCCAAAAAAAATTAATTCAAGAACCTTCATTTCTCAAAGATGAAAGCCTCATTTATGAAAGTATTCATCTCGTAGAGTAAATACTAGCCCTCTTGCAGCAATTACAGCCTTGAGTATGTCTCTTCGAGCCTTGCAGATTTACTTTGTTTAATGTCCGACCATTTACCATTGCAAATATGTTCCAACTCTACCAAATTAAATGGAGAGTGTCTAAAGATTGCAATTTTTAAGTCTTACAACAGATTTCGATTTTGGATTCAAGTCAAAGTTCTTGCTGGGTCATTGCAAAATATTAACCTTCCTTTATCCTTTGCTGCATGCTTTTGGTCGCTGTTCTGAACATATGCCTTTGAACAAAATCTAGATATCTGGCAGACTGAATGAGGTTCTCTCAAGGATTTGCCTGTGTTTGAATCCATCCATGTTGCTTTTGATGCCAATGGCTTGTTCGACTGAAAAAAGACTATTATTATGAGCGATGGCAAGGATGGTATTACTTGGGTGTTGGACCAAAGACAGTGCTTTCCTTTCAAGCCTCACATACCTCAAGTTTAGGCACAAGATGTTCCTCCAAAAGGTTTCATGTTTTCTCATCTGGATTTTAACAAACTCTGAGTGAATCTTGGCGTCGGGCTTCCTTCTAGGAAGGTGATTCTGGAAAGAGCCGCGGATTATTGATGTCTGAACAGTTTTAGATCCTCGCACCACTGATGTTTTTTGGTTGCTACTCTGTGTTCGTTCTCTGAGAGATATTCTGGTCCAGTTGCTCAGTTTGTTGAGATAGCTTAATCCTAAGGCTGTCTGGGTTGTGCTGTGTTTATTCCCTTTTGTTATGATGAGTTTCATAGTGCCTACAGAAAGATTTTAAGCTTGCCAGTCTTTTTATAAACTTGTCCAGGTGTTTTCCACAGAGTAACTTTGTCTTGAAGTTCTTCAAACAGCTCCTGGGTCTTTATTGCTGTTTGTTGCACTGTTTCTTATAAGTATGAATAGGAAAGTTTTTTGTTTAACTCTTTAACTGTCACTCCCATTTTTGAACATAGACGTGAACATAGTTCAGTTTTATAATTAACGAAACATTTTGTAATATGATTTTGATGATTTGAAAATGGATATACTTTCCTATGATTTGAAAAAAAGGCAACGAAGAGTGTCTTTTTGTGACAAATGTCAGAACTTCTGTTACGATGTAGATTTTTGAGGTGCAACTCTTGTCATAAATTAATGTATTACTTTTCCTACATAATTTATAACACAAAACAGTGGTAAAATATCTATTTATGAGACCTTTCCAATGATACATGATTTGTCATGATTAGATTTGGATTTATTTGTAATATGGTGAATTAAACTTAACGGTGACAGTTAAGGGGTTCATATCCAAGGCAACCTGTGTTCAAATCCTAAAGTAAAATATACAACCATTGAACAGTTTGGGGTTGTTTTTGAAAAAAAGTCTTCACCAAGGCTGAATTTATTGATCCAAAAAATACAGTAATATTGTACAATTTTGTTACTATGTAAAATAACTGCTTTCTGTTTCAATATATTTTAAAATGCAATTTATTCCCGTGATCCAAAGCTGAATTTTCAGCATCATTATTCCAGTCTTCAGTGTCACATGATCCTTCAGAAATCATTGTTTTATGCTGATTTGCGGGTCAAGAAACGTTTATTATTGTTATCGATGTTAAAAACAGTTTTGCTGCTTACTTTGATATTTTTATTTTTTCATTTTAATTTGATAGGATTCTTTGATGAAAAGTAAGTTTAAAAAAACAGCATTTATTTGAAATGTAAATTTTTTCTAGCATTAAAAATGTCTTAACTGACACTTTTAATTGATTGCATAATTTCTGAATTAAACTTAATAAACCAAACAAACAAATCAATCAATAAATAACTTACACCAAACGTTTGAAGAGTAGAGCAAAATCAACTTGTCTTGAGTAGCACCGATATATTTGTAACAATAGCCAAAAAAACATTGTATGAGTCAAAATTATCGCCAAAAATCAGTAGGATATTAAGTAAAGATCGTGTTCTATGAAGATATTTTGTCAATTTCATACCATAAATGTATCAGACTTTTGATTGGTAATATGCATTGCTAAGAACTTAATTTGGACAACTTTAAAGGTGATTTTCTCAATATTTAGATTTTTTACTCCCTCAGATTCCAAATAGTTGTATCTCAAACCAAATGTTGTCCGATCCTAACAAACCATCAATGGAAAGTTTATTTTATTTTATTTTTTATTTTGTTTTTATTTGTATAAAACACTTTGGATGTCCTGTGATGTCATATTAATTTCATAATTAATATTATTAATAATAATAATAATAATTAATTTAATATAATTAATAAATAATTAATCTTCAGATTTATCTCAGGCCAAATATCGCCCTATCCTAACAAATCATACATCAATGGATCATTAGTTTCAAAAAATTGACCCTTATGACTGGTTTTGTAGTCCAGGGTCGCACACAAATAAATAAATAAATAAATAAATAAATAAATAAATACATACATACTCTTTGGAGGTCCTGTGATGGCAAATTAGTTTTGTAAAAACTTTGCAAACCTGCCTCAAAATCATCAGTTTTGTTTATATATACTTTAAAATGTTTTTCATTGCTATTATGATTTTTTTTTTTATAAAACATTTGCTTCACTTAACTTTTTTTTGCTGCTCTGAAAATATTTTATCCACAATATCCATGTAAACCTTAAATATTAAAAGTGCAAGTGTGCACAAGTGCCTGCTCAGTTTGAATAGGTATGTCGCTTCTGCACATTTTTAATGATTTAGTGTGATTTATCTTATCAGATAATTAAACACTCCACTATTCATACAGTAGGTTGTTAAAAAAAAAAGAAGTGAATGTCAAAACGATTTTTTGACAGGTTAAAATAAAAACTTGGATGATCTCTTTTATTCTGCAACAATATTGAAGTACAATAGATAAGGTGAATCCTTTCTGAAGGCCTTGTGGATTCTCTATATCTCAGTGTTATTGAGTGTTTTAGTTCAGTCTGGTCAAGTACTCTCACGACTGACTCAAGTGAACTCTGTGCAGAACATCCTCAGTTCGTGAAGGAGCCCGACAGACACATTACTGCTGAGATGGAGAAGGTGGTAGACATCCCATGCCAAGCTCGCGGTGAGTTCGTGCGCCTCTGCCGCGTGTGTGTGTGTGTGAGAGAGAGAGTGTGTGGATGTGTTAGATAACACTCCTCTTCCTATGCCCCTGCAGGTGTTCCTCAGCCAGATATAGTGTGGTATAAGGATGCCGTACCCATAAGCCCCGTGAAGACACCTCGTTACAGAGTCCTGGTGGGCGGCAGTCTGCAGATAAATGGCCTGCTCCCGGACGACACCGGAATGTTCCAGTGCTTCGCTCGCAACTTAGCGGGAGAGATCCAGACGAACACGTACCTCGCTGTCACCAGTACGTCAAAGCACCATCTGGGCCTGTCAATAACTCTGTCTTCATTTATTACACTTCTCCTCTACATTCATCTTCTTCCTTATCTCCTGTCAGATGTGTCAGTTTATAAAACCTGTGACTTATCAGCAGCTTTTGCTTTAAGAAAGAAGGAAAGATTAAGACGAGTGATTATTCCAAGTTTAAGAGTGAGAGATAGTAAGAATAATGGTTGTTTTGTCTGCGCTGGACAGGTCTTTATTATGTCCACTATTTATTTAATGCATACTAGACAGCTTGATTTGATGATTTAGTCACATTAGAGAGCAATGGCTCTTATGTTTTCACAATCCTCTGGAATGTGTGCGTGTATATTACAGTTTTACTGTAGATTTGACATAGGTCTGATAAAACTGAGTATTAGACATATATTTTAAGTGCATGAATATAAAACAAATATATACACTGCCGTTCAACAGTTTGGTATCAGTAAGATTTTTACTGCATTTATTTGATCAGAAAATACAGTAAAAAACGTTATTTTTGAAAAATAATATTGCAGTGTAAAATAACATTTTTCTATTTTAATATACAAAAAATTTCTTCATCTGATCAAAGCGGAATTTTCAGCATCATTACTCTAGTATTCAGTGTCACATGATCCTTCAGAAATCATTCTAATATGCTGATTTATTATCAACGTTGGAAACGGTTGTGCTGCTTAACATTTTTTTGGAACCTCATACTTTTTTCAAGATTATTTGATGAATTAAAAGTTCAAATGAACAATATACACTACTGTTTAAAAGTTTGGGCTCAGTAAATTTTTATTCTTTCGTTTTTTTGAAAGAAATAACTGTTAAATTGATAAAAAGTGATAGCGAAGACTTATATTGTTAGAGAAGATTTATATTTTGAATAAATGTATTAATACACATTTGAGTAATTCTGAGAACATAACTTGAAAAATTGGCTCTTAATGTTCGTTCAAAATTATTCAATCCCCAAACGTCACATTTGGTGCAGAATCTTTTATTCTTTAAAACCACCTGTAAATGCTGTTTGTAAGTTCTTAAAAGCTTCTGTCTTCTCTCTACTGCAATCTTGGCCTGTTCCTCGCCTGAAAAAGCTTCCAGATCACTGATAATCATTGGTTTTCGAAATGGCCTGATACTGTAAAGAATCCATGATATCCTTAATACAGTCATGATTTCCATGTCCTGCTACAGTAAAACAACCTCATTACAGGACTGGTCCACTTCCAAGTTTGACGATGGAGGTGGTGTTCTTCTGCTCAAAAGTATTGCCCTTTTTGCACCAGACATAACGCTGATCCATAGGTCCAAAAAGTTCAAGTTTGGTCACATCACTCCATAAAACATTCTTCCAGAACTCCACAGGTCTATCCAAATGAATTTTAGCATGTTCGTCTGCCTTTTTGTTCTTCTTGGTAAAGAGTGGTATTCAGCAAGATGCCTCAACATGTCTAGTGTTCTTCTTATACACTGCATTGAAATGTTTTTCCTTCTTTCATTGGGTCATCTTAAGTCTTTGGCTGTACATTGCAGGTTTTTCTCAGTTGCTCTGCTTTTTTTGTTCAACACCCTCAAAGGTTTTCTGGTACAACACATTTTAAGCAAGTAATAAGGCTGTCAGCTGTGTCTCTAGGAACTTTTAATTTCTTGGAAATCTTCATGTAGCCTTAGACTTTCTAAAGTAATAAAATTATTCCTCTCTATAGCTTTTGTGAGAGCTCTGTTGACCATATTTGCCATATTTGCTACTCAAACTGTATGTATGTGTAACAGCCCAAGCTAATTATGTTTTCTAATGGAGTTTCTAAAGGTTTAATTGCAAATTTAAGATATTATTACAATTTAAAATAACAGTTTTCAATCTGAATATTTTTTTAAATGTAATTTATTCATGTGATGCAAAACTGAATTTTCAGCATCATTACTATACTATCATTATCTTCAGGGTCATATATTGCCATTCAAAATTTTATAGTCGGTAAGTGTTTTTTTGTTTTTATTTTTCAAATTAATTTTTTGAAAGTAGTCTCTTATGCTCATTAAGGCTGCATTTAAGTCAGTGTTGCTAACTCTGCGGTTTTCGCGCAGAATGAGTCTACTTTAACACTGTGGCCACGGGTTGTTTTTAATGTCCCCGGGTTGAAGTGACCCCAATAATGTGATATTTAGCCCTTGGAATTTGAATTTTACCAGGGGGAATCCCACCAAAAAAAATTGTATTTTACCCCCCGGAACGCGATTTTTACCGGGGACCCCCTTTGAAACAAGATTGGGCTAGTTTTGACTAGCAATTGGGTGGGTTTTGTTATGAAAACCTGGGAACCCTGATTTAAAGGATCAAAAATACAGAAAAAAACTGTAATATTGTAAAATATTATTACGATTTAAAATAACTGTTTTCAAACTGAATATTTTTTAAAGTGTAATTTATTCATGTGATGCAAAGCTCAATTTTCAGCATCATTGCTATGCTATTATTATCTTCAGTGATATTAGTGATATTATCTTTTTTTTTCTTTTACAGGATTCTTTGATGAATAGAAAGTTGAAAAGAACATCTTTTATTTAAAATTGAAATCTGTAACATTATAAATGTATGTACTGTCACTTTTGATAAATTTAATGCATCCTTACTGAAAAAAGTATTAATCTCTTTCAAAAAAAACAATTACTGTCTCCAAACTTTTGAACAGCAGTGTATATTTCTGGAAAAACTAACAAAAATAAATTAAAAGAAAAATACACAAATATATCTAACTGAAAACCCATCCGTGTTTACAGCTTTTATTAAACCAAGCAAAATTGCTGCTGGATATCAGTGGCTGTTTCTCAGAAAAGGGGTATATTTGGTTGTTTTTTTATTTTGTTATTTCACTGGAACAGAAAGCGACCCACAGAGCGACATGGTGAGACAAAAACACAGCACCCCTGACTAGAGGGAAGCGTAATGCTTAATGTAATGTACTTTAAAGTGTTGGTTTTTTTTTTGAGTGATTTGTTAAATAGAGACATTTTGTTTCCAGGGTGAAGCTAAAACTGGACCAGAGCATTTGTAGATGAATTGGATTTTATCAGTGCCAGAATGTGATTCTGGATCATTCCATACTAATTTAATTTCTGTCTACAAGGATAATAAATGAAAATGGCTTAATAAACATACTAAATGTCTTCATCTAAAAACACAAAGTTTCTGTGATTAGAAGTGGAGTTAGAAAATGTAATTAGTTCAAAATGACAGCAGTTGAAATCAATGGAAAGTCTCCACTGTGTGTATGCATGTTTTTGGATGAATATGTGCATATGTGTCTCACCAGCCTCTCTCTGTGCGACAGGTATTGCCCCAAACATCACGGCCGGCCCATCTGACAGCGCCGTGATTGATGGCATGTCCATCATTTTACACTGTGAGACCTCAGGGGCCCCGCGGCCCGCAATCACATGGCAGAAAGGTCAGTCTCCAATCAGTCATCTCTCTCAAAGAAAGATATTCATCTGTGTCTCGTGGACTTACGAGCATTAATGTATCTTTGCAAGCTTAGGGATGTCAGCTAAATCAAGTGTCCAATCAACAGTCTTCCGATGAGCTGGGGACCGTCTTGTCCGTTTGATCTTCATTTTCATTTCTCTCTATCTCCCTCGTGTTTTGCCGTCCCTTCATCTTTGCACAGCTGATCGGGTTCTGGCAAGCGGCTCGGTGCAGTTGCCGCGCTTCACTTTGCTGGAGTCTGGCAGTCTTCTGATCAGCCCCTCTCACTTGTCTGACGCTGGATCCTACACCTGCATGGCCAGTAACTCCCGTGGCATTGATGAAGCCTCGGCCGATCTGGTGGTGTGGGGTGAGTGCATGGCTAGTCTCATATAGCGTGGTCATATAGCATGTGATTTCTATTGCAGCTTCTGACCATCCGTTTAATAAGGGTCTGTCTGACCGCCATGAGAAGTGACCCGCTGTTCGCTTTCTTACGCCTACACTGTGTCCTAATCAGTGAGTCAAGGTTTGTCTGGTTAACATGGCCCAGTTAGTTGCTGCTACTGTAGTAGATCTTTTTTTAGGTCAGTGATATATAGTACAAGAGTGTCCACAATAAAAGGAAAAGAAAAGAAAAGGAAAAATAGTTAAATGCACAAGAAATGGTATGAAACCATATGAAAGCAATATTTCACTTTAATAATGACTAAAAATATGTTACGTAAGTAAAAAGTACACCTTGAATACATATGAATATACAGTACACATCCTGATCATACAAAGGGGAGTCTAACTTTGACTAACCAAATTATGATTTGTCATAAAACATTTGTAAATGTTTTGATCTGATATTTTAAAAGACACAGTCATGAGGGTTTGCATCCAGGGATCCACTTTAGGGTGTCACATTTTATATTTTGGTTTGTCTTTTATTTTGTCTTTGTTTTGTGTTTTGGTTTGTCTTTTGTTTCATGTTGGATTGGTTTGTTTTTGGTTTGGTTTGTCTTTTGTTTA
>JAHKKF010514338.1:8407-27319 GCA_019740295.1 Labeo calbasu | reverse complement strand
CCCCCTCCTCCAGGGCTCCAAACAATGCTGGGGGGAGAGAGACAGAGAGCGAGAGGTATGTGGCGCACGCATTCAGCACCTACTCAAAGGAATTTTCCCTTTTATTCCGGTTTGAAAGACCGCAAAAGAAAAGTACGAGGGGGGGCAGTCGCGGAAAAAGAGTCTATAGACACTCACCCACATGCACATACACACTCCCACACCCATCGAGTCACACCAGCAGAGAAAACTGTTGGTGTATGAGTATGTTTTGAGTAAACGAGTGGATGTTGTAAGTCTGGGCATGCTGGAGCTATTTAGATGCGAGTTGTGCTTGGAAATAAAATCATGTTTTCTAGGAACGTAGTAAAAACCTGCTAATGAGACTCAGTCCTTGAATATTCCCTATCGGATACTACCCACACACACATACTTACTCCAGATAAAACGAGGCTGACTCTGGCACAGCAGTCTAGGGTGGGGCGTTTGCTCCCCGGGGACTATTGTGACATCAAAATGGACGCCTTGCTATGGCAACCAACTCAAAGCTTTGACAGCAGCATCTTTAAAAGAAACAGTCCACCCCCAAAATTCTATCATTTTTGCCCCCTTAAATCGTTTCAAACAGGAACAGACCTAAACTTAAACAGAAAATTGTTCTATCCACCATGGATCTTATTTTGAGGGGAGTGGGATCGGCGAAGGGCCTCAAGACGGGATTTGAACTCGGGTCGCCGCAATGTCGGCGCACTAACCACAAGGCTATTGCCGCCGACCTGCATATTCAAACTTTATGCATCAAGACACGTCATGCAGGTTGTATGTCTTGCAAACACTTCACACCAAGATTTGAGAGCTAAAGTGGAAGAGGTCCAAATATCAGTGAATATGGACTTAAATGTCAGTCAGTTCGTTACAGGAAAACGTATGGGTTCAGAGGATGTTAAACAGTATGAATAGACTACAATTATAAAGTATCTTTTTTAACACTTGGAGCTCAACAGCATCAGTATATTCACATTTTCTTAACATTCTTTAAAACTTCTCTTTTTGTGTTCCATGGATGTGTTCAAGAGTGTTAATGGACTAAAAATGTCCTGATAATTTACTCACCCCATGTCATCCAAGATGTTTATGTCTTTCTTCAGTTGCAAAGATATTAAATAGGTCATCGGATGCCCATTTTCCACAAGTTGATATAATTCTTTAGGGTCTTAATGAAAATTCTATAATATACTTTGGTTAAAAATTCTCAGTGGTAGTGTAAAATAACACTCTTTTTACCTTGCAAAAATCAGCTTTGCAAAATTCGTCCTGTTCTGGTCGAGGTTGCTTTAAATGTTAATGAGCTCTGCTCGCCCCGCCCCTCTCTTCTCTCTGTGAAGTGACGAGCCTGTTTACTTTAGCCGCGTTTAGCCGCTAAACTCGCTAACCAGCATGTTATTAGAAAAGGCGATCGCAAAGATTCATAAAAAACCCTTATACTCACTTCTGCTGTAGGTGAAGCTGGATCACGAATGATTCGCGTGAACATAGACGGATATATGTAGATCGGGAGGCACATTCACAAAGAAAAGGGGATATTATTTTTACAGATTAATTAAAAACCACTGCATGGATTTTTATCATTATAGGGTAGATGTATACATACACTGCCAACACAAATTAATGTTCAAACAACATGTAAAAGTGAACTTTGCATCCGATGACCCCTTTAAGGTTGCAGTCCCAGCTGAGGAATAAGGGTCTTATCTAGTGAAACGATCTGTCATTTTCTTAAAAAAAAATTACAATTTATATACCTTCTAACCACAAATGCTTGTCTTGCACTAGTTTGAATTTATCCATCATGTTGGAAAGTGTTTACAAAGCGAACGTGCAAAGAAAGTCAAATGAGAAATGAGAAAATGAGGTGGAGTTTTTCACCCTGCCCTACCTTTTTGAACTAGGTTGCACAGACTAACCGCGCGTGACCTTTCCAACGTGATTGCGTAATGCGTCAAGTCATGGATACAGAGCTAGTGCAAGAAGAGCATTTCTGGTTAAAAAGTATATAAATTGGTATTTTTTTTTTAGAAAATGACCAGTCGTTTCGCTAGATAAGACCCTTATTCCTCGGCTGGGATTGTGTAGAGCCCTTTGAAGCTGCACTGAAACTGCAATTTGGACCTTCAACCTGTTGCCCACCATTGAAGTACACTATATGGAGACAAATCCTGGAATGTTTTCCTCAAAAAACCTTAATTTCTTTTTGACTGAAGACAGAAAGACATGAACATCTTAAATGACATGGGGGTGAGTAAATTATCAGAAATTTTTTATCCTTAAAGTGAACTAATCCTGTAATTTTGCTCCTTGATGTCATGCAGAGTTTTGTTTTTACCTGCCCCAACACACTTGCCTGAAACTTTCTAGTGATACTGAAGAATCACTAGCTGGTTTAGATGTGTTTAATAAGGAAGCAGGAAAGGACATTCAGCTGGTAAGACATCTGTCTGGCTGTAAGGATCACATCAGCATTTTGCATCTATATATGTGCATATCTGCTTAGCTACTGGGCGATGAAGCTTACAGCGCAATCGAGGGAAGCCAAACAATGAAAAAACAAAAGATATAATTAGACGAGACCCATTCTGCAAAGAAATCTCACTGATGCCATTGTGCATTTGCAGATAATCCAGTAAGACCATGTTCAATTCATGTTGAACGCTCATCAGACTGAGACAATGGGAGGATGAATGTCAAGTTGAAGCTATTAAAGAGTAGAAGATAGCATGTGGTGTAATCCGGTGCGTGGGTTAATGTGTTATGGTGTGTGTGGTTGCCTCATGAGAGCATGGAATGAGAAAAGGATTTCATGTTATTACCACACATATGATGAGGAGTCTCACATGACACACACATGGTGACAAACATATGGCGACCACAGATAGATGAAATTACTGTCTAAATTGACTTTGGGTTGGTTGGTTTTTCGGTGGCTTTGTGGTACTATCAAAGCATTGGTGTATTTATTTGAGCATCACAACAATAACGGCTCAACCAATTGGGGTGGGAATGTCTGTTGGTTCAACTAATGGCAGACAGAGGAATGTGTTTGAAAACAGTCATTATTCTTCCAGTTCTATCCTACTGAAACCCTGACTTTGGCAGTGCTAGTGTTAGTGTTTGAGATGCAGGAACAGATCTCTTCTGAAACTTTAAAGAGAAACAAATCTGAAGAGTAGCCGTTAGCAAAATTCCTTTCAATCTCATGGCTACGAGATAAACAACTGAGACATTAAAGAGATCTTGATTTCCTACTTCTCTGCCCTAGTTCTCTACTTTCTGTGTTCCCTCTCTCTGTTTCTTGTTTTCGGTCTCATGCTGTTGTGTGTATCTATGCTGATCGTGGCTTTTCCTTCACAGCTCCTCCTCAATCTTTCATTCAATCTCTCTCTCAGTTAAATATTAATTACACAGTGAGTGTCCTGCAGGCAGGGTGCAGCCGTACAATGGAGAGGAGCTAGACTTTGTGAGCAAACTGATAATGAGGAGGTGGAGGGGGTTCGTCTCTACCTCCATCTGCCTACAGGGCCCGAACACCCTTACCTCCCCCTTCCCATTAACATTAATGAGCTCGGCCCCACTGGAATTCTGGGTATTGTAGTTGGCGTGTGGAATGGCTCTTGCCCAAGTCGGTGCTGCTTTCGCTGATCGAGCAGTTTGGTCATTTTGTTTGATCTGTAGCAGTAAAAGTAGACCATGAGAAGCATGTTAGTGAGTGAGGCCTAGTCAATTTACAGTGCTAATCAATGCAGAGCTGTGTAGTGATGTGATTTAAACAGACTAACTGGCTATTCTGTATGTATTTCCATGCAGAAAAACAGGAGGGAGGGGAAAAAGAGGGGTATCACAACCCCCATCTTTCACCAGCTGGGTCTACATCAATTCATGTCCTGCCTTTCTTCACTGTTCTCTATATCTCTTCCTATACATCATTAATACTATTGCAGTTTTTAAACCCCCTAACTATGAGAGCTTGAATCATGTGGCTTGTTACGGAGAATTGCACTGTTACTCTCCTAAGCATTCTGAATTTTCAGTAATACAATTACTGAAAGGAAACTGCTAATTGGCTAGCAGAAAGGTTAGGAGTTCAATCCTGAGGTGCTGGGAAAGGTGTGAGATCTAGGAAGAGCTGAGTTAATGAGATGACAGCACCGCAGAAAGTAAACATCAGTATCACCGGCTGAATGGAAGAACGCAATTACGAACACCTCGAGAGATCACACATGTCTGGGCCGCTGGGAACGTTCTGTCCTGCCGCGAAGACCAGTTCATCTCTGTTTCCAGATGAAAGAGCTGTTTTTTGCCATTACAGTGAACATTCAGGGCAGAGACTCATTTTTAAGTCAGACACCATTAAAGTTTCATATTGTGGCGGAGAAGAGAGGGAAGGATGGCATCCAAGAAGTGGAGGGAAAGGAGGGTGTGCATCTAGTCAAACTATTACAACAATCTACCACTTGGTAGAAACTAGTCAAATTAGACACACGTCAACATGGATATGTTGTTAGAGATGCTCTCAACTTCAAATCTACAGACAGTAAAAAAAATGGGTTAGGCCTAGTTTCTAGAACTCATAGTGAAATTACAATGTTTTGTTGATTTCATAAGCCACCTGCTGGTATAGACAGTTGTTACTCATAAACATGACTGCTTTTACATAAACAAAGTGATGAGACACACTGTCAGCACAAGCTTTTGGCCCAGATACAGGCTTCATCTTTAAAAGCTGATGCTTTTGTTAGGGGTTCAAGCACGTAGCACTGAAACCCTATTGGAATTGTTACAATGGTCACGATTAAGCAATCTCTACATAAAATTGATCGTGCAGACCAAACCGAAAGACATAGAGACTTGAAACTCGGAGGGATGGTAGTACTCACACCACCTACAACGTGACCAAGATTGACCCCAGTCTCCCTGACGGGGGCGCTACAGTGAACAAAAGTATGAAATTGCTCATACAGTAACTCCTAAACCAGTGTTTCTCAATTCCAGTCCTCGAGGCCCACTGCTCTGCACATTTTGTATGTCTCCCTTATTTAACGCACCTGAGTCAGATCATCAGCTCGCTAGGAGAAAGATCCACAAACTCATCTGAGTGTGTCAGATATAGAAACATACAAAATGTGCAGAGCAGTGGGCCCCGAGGACTGGAGTTGAGAAACACTGTCCTAAACCATCCGTTGAAGGCTCAAGTGTCTTATGTCGTTGGAATCCTTGGCTCACGGCAGACAAAACGCATGGCTCAGATTCAATCATGAGCCTGGCAAAATTTTGGGGTATTTCGTATTTTTTGAGTAACCTACTTTTGCGAACTAGTCCTAGGTTTTTTGCCCGATTGGAACCAAACCAGTGCAGAAAGATTCTCAGGAGAGTGAATATCAATAATTGTCAAAAAAAAAAAAGATTTTCGACTCACAGTTGCAAAGGGGCACCAAAACGTTCGAAAGGGGCAGGGCCGCTGTTAGTAACATGCCTGTAACTCCCGAACGGAATGAGATATTTCCGCCAAAATCAAAGGTCTGAGAGAAATTAGAAAAACATTTTCGTGTAGTTGTTCAGAAAAGGTGCCTGTCCAAATTTACCCAAAATCCTAAAGGAAAACTCAAAACTTCAAGAAACCTGGTGAGCACATGTAACAGGTGATTCTAAACAAGCATGCAAAGTTTTATGGGGACCACAGCTGGCGCCTTAACAGTCACAAACATTAAAAAACATAACATTTCTATGGTAAATTACCTGGACTTGCCAATAATGCTTTTTTAGTTCTATTTTTTTGGTGGTTACAGGCTTCCTAAATAATGTCTTTTTTCATATGTGCTTAAATGCCTTAAAGCACTCGAACCCCTGTAATCGCTGCTTGCAGCTATGTTTTTCTTTACTTTTCTGTGAAAAAGCAAGACCAGTGCCATTCGAACCTAAACAAATGGCTCCTATGATCAGACTATTTTTAGTGAATCCAAAATGGAGTGGTTACTGAATTAATTACAAGACTTTTGCCATGACATGACATGAAATAAAGGAATACGTTTTACTAATGGGTAAAACTAAATGGGTGGCATTTAATCAGAGGCGGACAGTAGTAAAGTATTTTTACTCTGCTTTTAAAGTACTTTTCAAGGGTCTGTACTTTATCAGAGTGTTTTTCTTTAGAAAACTTAACTTTACAACATTCCAAAGCATAATTGTACTTTTTACTGCACTGTTTCATATTAAATATAATTGAATACTTAATTACATTAGAAAACTAGTACTTTCTCGATTTCACTCAAGTAAAAGTAATTTAAAGATTTACTTAAGTACAAAAAAGTACTGCATTTTTAATGTTCTTAAGTATCAAAGGAAAAACAAAAACAAAAACACCTTTTATTTATGGAATGTAGTGCAGTAAAAAGTACAATATTATGCTTTGGAATGTAGTAAAAGTTTCCAAAGAAAAACACTCTGATAAAGTAGAAACTTTTTAAATTTACTTGAGTAAAGTAAAAATGCTGTACTACTGTCCACCTCTGCATTTAATATAAATAAATGAATGACAGTAATTATTAAGAATAACAGTGATAGAAACAATAGTTAAAGAAAAACATTTAACAAACAACAATATAGCTCAAAAACAGGAACAGAGCTGCACAGTAACAAATAATGAATGAATGAGAAAGACTGCTTTTTGTTCAGAGAAAGAAAATTTGTACTCAAATAACGTTTTCTCTCTTGTAAAAATACCAAAGAAATAGGTTTACAATTCAATATGCATTTCATGAACAGAGTGACCAGTCTCAGTGATGCCACAGTGACACGCGTTCTAAATATTCGCGCCTTCACTTTTATAATAGCAGTGTTTCTCTATCCAGCTGAGTGTGTCTGTAACTGCAGGACGGAAAGGTAAGTTCAATACCGACGGTCGAGTGAAGTTTCTTCGTGAAGCTTCACTTGGCGAGTCTGTGCCCAGTACTTCGCGGGTTGCGTACACTAAACGCAATTCCCGCGAAGGACTTGACGTGTCTGCTGCTCCGTTGTGCCGCGGAGCAGCATCCGGTTTTACTGGCACGGACTGGCACCCGGTTGACTTGTGCACACCCTGGGGTGAGGCGCCAGCGCACCCTTAAACTGGGTGTAAGGCTGGCGCTGTGGACCCCCAGGCAAACACATGAAACCGGTACCCCATCAGAATATACAGAATAAAGGGGGGAGGGAGCATTTCGTTTTCTTAGGGGCCATACTTTTTAAACAATAACAAAGCGTATTATAACTGAAATAGACCAAGTGCGATATTAAAACAGATCAATACAACGAAATTAGATAAATTAACTACACAAAAACCCATTATGCCTATACACACTTCGAAAACATGAGTCATAAAAGCTTTCAATTCCACCAACAACACAATAATAATAATAATAAAAACATACCACATAAAAATCTGTAATATGTAGCTTATTAAGTGAAGTCTGATGGTCTCTTTTTTATGTATGACATAAACATACAGTACCTTCTTACATAATTTATCTATACATCATGCTACACCCAAATTGCATATTGTAATTTTAATAAATAAAACTGCTTCTAACACAAAAATATAAATATTGAACAGGTCTGCTGCTGGAGACTTGCCATTGGCTATTAAATTTGAATAATTAATGAGGTAGGTTTTGGATGGTGTTTTGAGACTGTTTTTTAGTTATTTATAAATAGAATTATGTTACAAGTTCCATTTTGTGTACTATATGTATCAATGCATTAAATATGAATTTATCTGTTAAAAGTCAAATGTGATATATTATAGGAAAACGTCAGCTACTTAATGACATACAAGCTTTTGTGGCACAACATGACGCGATAACAGCGGTGTACTGTCCAGACATAGTGTTAAAACTTTTCTATAATCTCTGAAATGAAGCTACATTTAATTTTGTAGTTGTCTTCAAACACTTCACTGTGATCATATTATAAACTGATCACTGATCATATTTCACTGGTTCTCTGTGACTGTTTTAATGGGACAAACACATGAGAATTGTTGCTGGAAAAAAAAAGTAATGCCTAGAAGACTGGTAAAGTTGCACACTGTCTCTGTATACTCTCTGAGCAGAGTACTTACAAATTATAATCTGTTTCTGATTACAAATTACATGACAAAAATTGTAATTAGTAACATAATCCATTACATTACACATTTTAGGTAACATAATCAGATTACTTATTGATTACTTTTGACAACTAATTTATCACATTGATTAAATAGAATAATCTTGTACCATATTGATATAAAAATACAAAGATGAAGAAAATATATTCCATTTGTCATTAACAACATTGTGCAAACTGCAGGGGTTTCATGAGTAAAATATAATAATTAGTTAACTAAAACATAAAAATGAAAAAATAAATTAAAATAAATAATTTTAAAATAAAAAAGAATTAAGGAGAATCAATGACTTATAAAGAATTTATTGCTATTGTGTGAATGATACGTAAACATGTAATTAATAAAAAAAACTGTAACTGTAATCTAATTACCAGTACTTTAAAATGTAATATAATCTACAAGTATTTCATTTTTGTATTCTGATTACTTAATCAAGATTACATGTAATCAGTTACTAGCCAGCAGTGTTGGGGAAAGTTACTTTTAAAAGTAATGCATTACAATATTGAGTTACTCCCTAAAAAAGTAACTAATTACGTTAGTTACTTTTTATCGAAAGTAATGTGTTACTTTACTTTTGCGTTACTTTTTAAATCTGGTCAGGGTTTGCTTGTTTGTTTTTAATATAAAAAGTTCTATTTTTGTCAAATGTAAAAGCCTTTTCACACCAAAAGCCTCAGGCTTTGAGAAAAGTAAATTCACGTCTGTACAGTGGACTGCAGAAGAAAAAACTGTCAACTCTTCAGCGATTAAAAAAAGGAAAACAAATGTTAGATTATCTTGAGTAATTTTTGCTTATTAGTATGGTTGAATTGGATCATCAAAGGTTGGCAGCAAAGACATCGGTTAATAAAATGGGATTAAATACATAAAGGATATTTGTATTATTTAACATATTTAATTATTGCAGGTTTGTGTCATATTCTGAGTTGAATTTCACTGTTTTTATTCATTTTGAGGAATACTGAATCTGTTTTTTGTGAGTGAGATGAATTAATGCATGTTCACATTTATTCTAGAACTAACATCTCGCTCCCGATTTCTCTCAACATGGGGACAGGAGAGATTTTAATCAATAAATGGGGGGAAAAGTAACTGGCGTTACTTATTTGAAAAAAGTAACTCAGATATTTTCTTGTCAAGTAAAAAGTAATGCGTTACTTTACTAGTTACTTGGAAAAAGTAATAATATTATGTAACTTGCGTTGCTTGTAATGCGTTACCCCCCAACACTGCTAGCCAGCACTGCATACTGTAATGTTACAGTGTTACATAAAATGAAACAACCTGCAGAAGTCAACATTTTTCCAAATGTTTCTTTCTCAGCCGTACTAAAAGAACTAATAAATGTAATCATTAAGATGCATCAATAATTGTTTAATTCCTCACATCCATAAGAAGAAGAAAGACGTTCAGTGCCACTGACATTAGATGTAAGATGTAGATGTGCAAGTGTCACTGACAAAGAAGAAGTTTCCCTATCTGTGTGTGTAAAAGAGAATGTGTGTTTTGAAGGCATGAGGGTCATATGGGTCTGGCCACACCTAACCGTCCCTTACAGAGCTTCAGGAATTAAAGACCAGTTTGTAGCTCCATCTAGAGGCAGCGGAGTTCACTACACAGCAATTAAATGCAGAATCTAATATCTTAATGACTCAAATAAGGGCAGGAATAGGAGGGACATTAATTTGCACCAAATCAGCACATACCAAAAAAACTCATTAGATTAATTTCGTATTACATCTCCAAATGGTGCATTTAGTTAATGAATACAGGAATTGTGCCTAATTAAGCATGAAATAACCATATTCAGCAAGTTGTCAGAGACGGAGCCTAAATTATAGTCTAAATCAAAGAACGGACAGATTGAAGTATAACACAGATATATTAACTGAATTCCTTCCAGACTCTCCTTATTAAGGATGAGAGATTTAGATGGTTTAAATGACTTCTTGTTATAAGAAAAACAGCCTTACTTCCACATATTCTCCTTGGTTGTCTGTGGTGTCCCGCGGTCTGTGAAAAGAAAAACATTGACCGTGTTTAATAGCACAAAGTGTTCATTTAATACATACATTGCAATCTAAATAATAAACTGACATGAGAAATATGTTCTCAAATGAAAACAACAGTTGTAGCAGTGAACTACACAGTTTAACGTCCTCGTACAAAAATATTGACCAATCAGAATTAAGTATTCGAAATGCAATACGGATTTGAAAAATGTTGAACGCCACCAGCATTAAACAGCATCAACGAGATAAAGTGAGATGGATTTTAACATAAGTTATTCTTACTGCGTTTTTTTTTACGCCACAGGATGTGATATAAATGTCACAGAGGAACTTGACCTTGTTTTCACATCCAAAGGAAGTGAAAACATGTTCATTTTACTCCTGCACGCCACATCAATGACAGGATGAATGAGGTTCAACCAAAAACAGGAAGTAGATAGACAGAGGATTCGAGCACAGTAATATGAATATTGTTATTAATATTAACCTTAACCTTTAAATGAGAAAGCAGCATTATTTTCAACAAGAAAAAAATCTTTTTATTATTATTATTGTAAAACGTGTATAGTTTTACATAAAAAATGAATACACATTATATAAAAATACATATTTACACCAGATGTTTTGACTTATTTTATTCTCAATTTAGACAGTATTTCATTTTTCAAAATTTCTTAAATGCAAATAAACAGTATGTTCTGATTGCGACAACTTACCCCAACTTGTATGGGCAACAGTTATTTTCTTGCAAATAACAGTGTAAATGTTCAAAAGCTTGAAAAAATGACTTTTAAAAATAAACCCTGAGAAATAACGCTAACAGAAAGAGTTTTGGGTGTATTGCCCAATGGCAAAAAGGTACAATAGTTGTCACTGGAGTAGGATCTCATCAAAAGGTACACTTTTGTACCTTATTTATCCCTAAAGGGTGCACATTAGTATCCTAATGGTGTAGTATCTCAAATGCACATAACAGTACTGTTTGAAAGCGTACTGCCTTAAGTGACAAAGTGACAGCTTTTGTACATTTTGAGAGAGAAACAAACTTGCTTTCAGTGTGGGAAGTGTTTTTTAACAAGGGTGTTTGATAAATAAGCAGCAACAAATTCACTGTCAGATAAGGCCAAGAAGCAGCTTTCAGCATGGGAAAAGTTTTAGAAAAGAAGAAGTGCGTGGAAACCACTGCCAGACACACTGAAAAGACATTGTATGAATGCCCTCAACACCTAGTCGTAGTCACTCAAAGTAAAACAAAGCGTGTTGAACCTAAGTTTGTGTTCTGAAACACAGGAATGAAAGCAGTATAGATATAAAAACAGGAAATTATGCAAAGCTCCTTCACATGCTCGACAAATTTGCTGTTATTTCCTGCAGGTCACTGAAGTGTGTAGAAACGTTATGAAAATAACATGCAAATGAACATACCAAGACAGAATATCTCGAAAGACATGATTCAGACCTCAAAATGCTAAAAATTCTAGCTGAACAGGAATCCCTCAAAAGAAAAACTTTTAAAACTGCTTTTAGAAATAGCTTTGTTTTTCTGTGGGCCTTCATGATCCAAGTCAGTTTTGAGTTCTTGAATTTTACACTGACATCTTGTGGTGTGGAAGCAGAATCACACATATTGAAGAAAATCCCTTAATACAGTATGTAAGATCTTCTTCTTCGAGGTTCTCCTGGTAAAACAACACTGAGGAGACAGCAAACACACAGAAAGTTGAAGCTAAAGCAGTGTCCTCTTAAAAACACTGCGTACAAAAGCAGGAAGACTCTTAACACAAGGTTTCCTGAAGACATTTCTCACATCCTCCAGCTGTGTCGGCTGACGTCACATCATTATCCTCCTAAGATGTTTTTACAAATGACAGGGAAAAGATTGTGCTTGCAAACAACAAACCAGGTGTCGTTTATAATGAGCTCTGAGTACAATCTAATTATAAGGAGACTTATAATTTTGACTCTTTTCTTAAAAAATGGTTTAAAGGCTGAAATGTGAAGTTTATAATTTTATAATTTTTTATTTTTGAAAACCTGTAGGCCTATGTGAATTGTAAATCATGCTTTTTACAGTCATTTTACAGTTAATATGTTACTGTAGACATCGCCCTACCCCACTCATATGGCAATAATTGTATCTGTGCAGCTCTTAAAAAGGCTTAAATTTAAGCTTAAACATCCTGCAGAAACTATGTGTGCTGAAATAAACATGAAACAATTCAAAATAAATATTATAAAGGTGTAAAAAAACATTTTTGTGCAAAAGATAAAAATATTCCAATTTTGGATGCCATAATGTCAGCCATCAAACACTGAACTGGACTAGATCCAAAAAGCAACAGTCTGAACACGAAGAGGTCTGAGACACCATTACTGCTTAAGTGGACCAAAAAAGGATCCGAGTCCTCTTTCAGGCACAGCGACAGTGTGAACATAAAGAAAACTGGGTCTTTTTTCACTTGGTCCACCTCTTGGTCCACTTAAAGAGGTCTGGGTTCGGTTCTTGTAAAGAGTGTGAAAACACTCTTATAAACCTTAAAACACTGTCCAAAACACTGTTTTTTTTGTTTTGCTTTTTTTGCCATGCTATATCTCAAAGTATTATAATTTGATACCATAACTATTACCATTTTTGACCACAGTTCTCTTTTGTTAAGGCTATATTAAATTTAAAGTGTACAGTGTGTCATTAATATTTCACTAAGTTACTATTGCTATAAATAAAAATAACAAACAATTTATCAAAAAAACTGATTTTTAAAAAGTTAAAAATAAAAAATACGAAAGTTCTTAGAATTTTTTGGGGTAGAACTAAATAGTGAATAACCATAGTGAATTGACATCTACTCTGCTACAAAACAACAACTGACATTGATAAACTCACCTCAGATCCTTGTGCAACTTCATACTCAAACAACACTTCTGAATGACTAGTTGAATGCTTCAGTTAAGTGTTTCCTAAAATTCTTCATTTAAGTTTCCCAGTCTACATCTTGCGGTCTGTCAAGTCCCTTTGGGAAGCTGAGAGGAATGAACAGCAGCGTTCCTTTGAATGCTTGTTTACCCTGTTGCTCTCTGCTGCCCACTAATGTGACAAATGTGAATTTATGACGGTCACTGCTGCAACACTGTTTGACCTCACTGATTAAACATTCACAGGTTTGTGACCTCATTACAAGTTATTTACACGCCAGTAGGCGAAAACATGGCTGAACCGAGCAAAGGAGCAAGCCTGATGTAAAAAGAGAATATTCAACAGCATCATTGCCGAAAATCTTTCACATATCTCATTCCAAACACATGTTAATAAGTTCACTTAAATATATTTGAGTATTTTGTTATTACCGTACTGGAGTCTAGGGCCCCTGAGATAAACTGTATTAGGATGCATGTCTAAATGCACAGAGCAGGTCTTAATCTTGGAGCCTTTATCTCATGAGAACATTTCAAGCGTGACATCAATCCAGATGTACATGTACAATGAACCAAAACTGGTGTCTCAAAGGAGCAGAGATCTTATTTTATTGTATCACAAAACCATACCGTCACGGTAATGTGGTCAGACACAAGGATTACATCTCATCTGACATTACAGAGGCGCTACTTTCTGTATTGAGACTTCTGCTCTAATGTCTCAATTTGCTTCATTATTAATATACAGATATAGTCCAACAGTAGGGCTTTACACAGTTTGTATCACTCCGCTTATGTATTTGGGATATTTTTCAGTTACTGTGGGTACGCTAATAGGTGGCGATAAGTTATTGTCTTTACAGGCGAGTCAATTCATTCGAGTCATTTGTCATTGGAGTCATTCATTCGACCAATTTGTTCGTAAACTCTGAATGATTCAGGAATGAATCACACTTGCTTTTGCCACGAGAAGCGCAAAGCGAAACAAAAAAACACACAAAGCAACCGACCAGCTATGTCTAAAACGTAAGTTACTCGGTATTAACTTCTTGTTTATTGAATCATTTTGTAGTTTGGTTATGCTTTTGTCTTGTCAGTCCTGTAACCGAACGTGGGAATTGAACCGTATTAGAGATTCAGATACAAATGTCCTCAAGAATGTCTGTTTGATATCAAAATACTGAATTTATTTAAATATTCTGCTGCTTTGTGGTAATTGAGTCATTCAAAAACTCTTAACGATCCAGGAACGAACTACACTAGTGTGCGGTTCATTTATTCAGCTGTGGCTTCGTTTGGAAGGAATGGCGGTGCAATACAGAAGCAAACTGTAAGTGTGTCTAAGTTGCTCAATGTTAACTTCTTGTTTATTGAATTGTTGTGTAAAAACCACATTAATTGTGCTGTTTGTTGGAACAATAGCATTCATGTGGCATTGCTGCGTTCTGACGCATATTGTCACAAATTTATTTCCTAATAACACCTCTTGTTCAGTATGACTCATACATTCAGTATAAAAACAGATAAAAAAAAATGTTTTTGAAAAAAGTCTCTTCTGGTTACCAAGCCCGCATTTATTTGATCCAAATACAATGAAAGCAGTAACATTTAGAAATTCTAAGATTCTGATTTGCTGCTCAAAAAACATTTATTATTATTATTATTATTATTGTGTTGAAAACAGCTGAGTGGATTTTTCCAGGTTTTTGAAAAAGGTTACCATCACTTTTGATTAAATCAAAGAATTATTTAGTTTTAGTTTTAAAGAATGATAATAATAATAATAATAAACAGCAAATCAGCATATTAGAATAATTTCTGAAGGTTCATGTGACACTGAAGACTGGAGTAATGAAGCTGAAAATTTAGCTTTGATCACAGAAAGAATAAATTACATTTTAAAATATATTACAATAGACAACAGTTATTTCAAATAGTAAAAATATTTCACAATATCACTGTTTTTGCTGTACTTAGGATCAAATAAATGAGGCTCGATGAGCAGATGAGACTTCTTTAAAAAACATTCAAAATCTCACAGTTCAAATACTTTTGACTGGTAGTGTATGTAATTGAAATAACTTGTGAATTGCATTTCGACTTTAGCTTTAAATATACTGTGCTCAGTTGTTGTACTTAGCCCTTATGAAAATTAACCATGCTTTATTATAGTAAAAGTGTATAAAAAACAAACATGTTTTTTGGTGAATTGACTACCATTTGTATAACCACAGTTTTATTACAAATACCATGGTTAAACTGTGGTTAATTTGTAATGACCAAGGTTTAACCATGTTATTTTGGTTTATTTGTAGTAAAACCATTGTTAATTTTTTGCAAGGGTGTGTGTAACCAAACGAAGATCAGATTTAAGAATCAAGAAATTTAGATGATTCTTACCTGTTTGGCTCCTTCTCTTCCTGACTGTCTTGTTTACCATCTGATTCGATTTCAGCATCTTCCTCTGCTGCTTGTTTCTGTTCCACTTGGCTGCTGATTTTCGGAGGTAACTGAATCAAGTAACCGTCCACCTGGAGCTCCTCAGCATTCTTCATGGAGGTGTCTCCTTCCTTATGTCTCTTCTTGGGCAGTACTGGCTGGATGTCTGACTCTTTGCTCTGACTTAGATCTGGTGAAGGTTCCAGACATGCATTTGGTGGATCAACATGCAGCTTGGAGTCATTCACTGGCTCCTTATCTTCTTCCAGCTTTGATGAGTGTCCATCCGTAGTTGGTGGAGGTGGAAGGTCACGATTCTGAATGTGATTATCTCTGGTTTCTACAGCTGGCTTGTCTTCCAAGATGGGGTTCTCCAGGACCTCCAGGCCCTTCCCAGAGAGTACGCTAAGAAGGGGGGAATCAACGACATGGTCCTGTGAAGGTCTCATGCTTTGACTCCGATTGAGGTTGGACTTGTCCTTGGACTTGCTCTTCTTTGAGTTTTTGTCCTTCTTCGGGTTTCGCGGCATGGTGCCCATGTGCGTGTACATTTCACTGGAGCTCGCGTAGCTCTGGCTCCGTGGATGCATGCCCATATCGTCGGTGGAAAGCTCTTTGACATCGTCCTTCTGGGTATCTGATTTCCGTCGAAGCCTGTTGAGACTACCAAACCACTTGAAGCCTGAGAAAGGAGAAAACATGTTGTGTGTGCTGTAACTCAGAACGGTTTTCAGTCTAAACCTCTCATTGGTAAAAAAAAAAAAAAAAAAAAAAAAAGATATATATATCTTTGGCGCCTGCTGTGGGCTGAATGTGCACCCAGGGTCCCTATCATACCAAGAGTTCCTTCAATGTGAGAAACAAACATGCAGCTTCTTAAGTAAACACACGAGCCCTGACCTCGTCTGTGGGAAAATTCATTGGTCCCTTTAGTCACTTAAACAAACATTTGATCATTTTAGTTTCTCATAAATGAAGGCAGAATATTTCCTTCTGGTGAAAATCACGTTGAGGGTGCAGAGCAGTAATAATGATGAACGGGGGAGGAAATTAAGATACTGTGCAAACAGGAAGGCGATTCTTAAAATAAAACTTTAGCGTATTTTCTAAAGTTTCTAGCATGATCTTCGATGTCAGGGCCTGTCACTGTTGGAATGTCTGTTCATTTATCTTAATAATTATAGCTCTTGGGGGACTGTCGAAGTTTAGCCCTGTTCTGTATTTGTTTCTTGTCAAGTGGTCTTGTGTTATGATCCAGACTGAGTATATTCAGATATCAGACAGATTGAAATTAATAACACATGGGACTGTTAAATGTGATGTAGTTCATAATGTATCGCTATGTTGTACTAGACGAAGACACGCAGATATCCAAAAGTGTAGCTAGTATTAAGGAAGAAACATGTTTTGTAAGCTAAAACTTTTTTTACATTCACAATAATCAGATCATCTTAAAATGAATAATTATTAAAATACCAGCTCTTATTTACACTTGATAGTAGAAGCGTCTATTTAAAAAATCTGTGTGAAATATAATAATAATAATAATAATAATAATAATGATAGCACATACCTTCCTAAAACACAAATTTCAGTGTCTTCATGTTCAATATTTAAATATTTAATGTTTGTTAATTTTCACTAATTGCAATGTGAACATATTTTGACTATATAGTCAAAAATAAAAGTATCTGAATAGTTATTTTCCCAGGAAAAAGGACATTTTTGTGTTTTATATCTTGTCATTTTATCATACTATTGTCAATTTAATCATACTATTAAAATGTAATCGTTATTATTAAAATATAAATGCCGAATGGCGGTTTAGGGCTGTCAAACCAATTAATCGCGATTAATCACATCTAAAATATAAGTTCGTGTTTACATAGTACAAAGATGTAATAATTTCTACATTTGTTAAATGTACTGTTTTAAGTTTCATAAAAATGTAATCATACTTTTGAAATGTAATTGTTACTGTGAAAGTGTAAACGTCGAATGGAGGTTTAGGGCTGTCAAACCGATTAATCGCGATTAATCACATAAAAAATAAAAGTGTGTTTACATAATATAAAGATGTAATAATTTGTACATTTGCTAAATTTACTGTTTTAAATTTCATAATACTTTAATCGTACTATTGAAATGTAATCGTTATTATTAAAATATAAATGCCGAATGAAGGTTTAGGGCTGTCAAGCCGATTAATCGTGATTAATCGCATAAAAAATAAAAGTTTGTGTTTACATGACATAATAATGTCTACATTTGCTAAATTTATTGTTTTAAGTTTCATAATAATTTAATCATACTATTGAAATGTAATTGTTACTTTTAAAGTGTAAATGTTGAATATAGGTGTAGGGCTGTCAAACCGATTAATCGCGATTAATCACATCCAAAATATAAGTTTGTGTTTACAAAATATAAAGATGTAATGATTTCTACATTTGCTAAATTTACTGTTTTAAGTTTTTTTTTTTTATAATAATTTAATCATACTATTGAAATGTAATTGTTACTGTTAAAGTGTAAATATCAAATGGAGGTTTAGGGCTGTCAAACCGATTAATCGCGATTAATCGCATCAAAAATAAAAGTTTGTGTTTACATAATATATGTGTATGTACTGTGTATATTAGGGCTGTCACTATTATTTTGGTAATCTAGTAGTCTGGTGATTATTCTGATGATTAATCGAGTAATCACATAATTATAATTCTTTTTTGTTGTTGTTTTTGTAACCTAAATGAACAATAGCCTTTAAAATGACTTAAAATACATATGTAATAGCAACAAGGCAATAATAATTAGTTAAAATAAAGTATCAAAAGCAAATAATGATATAGTTTTATTGAATAAAACTGTTAAAATACATAATGTATTATAAGCAATAGAACTAATGTATATTACGCATTATTACAAAACCTGCAGAGGGCGCAGATGGCCTGATGTTTGTTTTTACACTTTACAGCGCAATCTAATCCTTGTTTAATACTGACCAAACAACATTTAATTTTAATGTTCACTTAATCTTTAATATTTGCCAATTTCTTTATGCTACAGTCACCATAATTTCTTGAATATGTGGACATCAAAATGTGTAAACTCAGAGAGAGGGTTTGATATTAACAATTATATTTTCTACATTTGCTATATTTACTGTTTTAGGTTTCATAATAATTTAATAATGCTAATTAAAATATAAATGTGGATTAGGGCTCTCAAATCAATTAATCACGATTAATCGCATCCAAAATAAAAGTTTGCTTATATATGTGTGTGTACTGTGTATATGTATATTATATATGATTTTAGTTATAATACACAAACTTTTAGATGCAATTAATTTGCGATTAGTCGATTCGA
>JAHKKF010514337.1:2009-14054 GCA_019740295.1 Labeo calbasu | reverse complement strand
AATTTCAAATCAAATTCTTGATTTATTTAAAGTCCATTTCAAGATCTAGGGAAGCTATAAGAGGAGGCTAATTTTGTAGTATGCATGAAATGTGTGATAAATATTATATTATATTTAGGACTGAAAAACAATTCATCACATACAAAATAAAAGTTAACATTTAAATACAGGGTTCCCACCCTTTCATGAATGCCAGATTCAAGGACTTTCAAGGACTTATTAAAGCACCATTTATTTTATATCAAGCACCTATCAAATTCACACGCCAGCATATGAAGCGTCATGAAAGACCTCTTACAGTACTTAACATTCCACTTATACTTAACATTTACAGTAAAAATTTCAGAGTAACAAGGTTCTGAATGTGTAGGTTTCATAAATGTAGACCATTTTGAGCACTGGTGTTCAAAGGAATTTTGAATTTCTCAAATAGTTCTAAAAATATATATATTCTTGCATCAGACTGTTTTTTGCTGTAATTCTTGTAAAAGATTTACATTTGAAAGAATTTCTCAATTTTTAAATTAATAAAAAATGGTTAAACAGGGCTCTACACTTTTCTTTTCTAAAATTCTAAACAATTCTAAAAAAATTAGGAGCACGGTAAAAAATTTCAGGAGCACCTTCTAATCAATAATTAAATTCTGATCAAATATTAGCCTTCCCATTACGAGACGATATTTGACTCCTTAAAGTAATTTACAGTAAATTTTGTTTTTACCTTTGTAATGACATTTTTCTAACTTTATTAAAAGTATGTCATCTTTTGTCAAATTCAAAAAAGATATATTTATAAGCTTTTTTAAAAAATTCTAATGAAAACAACAATAAAAACAAGCAGAATAAGAATAAGTTACCAATCAAATGAAATCAGAATTAAAAAAAAAAAAAAACGTACTACAGAGGTGGCACAGAAGAACACAAAAGTGGCTTGTAGGTGTATTTTCAGATGGTTTAATGAGGCTCAGCGGTTGCATAAGTGCAATGAAATTCATAACTTCATGTTGAGGTTAATCCTTTATATATAACATTTTGAATATGGAAATATTAAATGATTTAAATAACAGAAAGATACTTTAAAATGAAAAGTAAAACTGCCAGTAGGTGGCGGTAACATGTCACTGATTTTATCACTGAATCGTTCATTGAATTGATTCGTTCGAACGGCTGATTCATTCAGGAAGGAAACAAGTGACTGTCTTTATCAACGGGTAATTGAATACGATTCGTTTAAAAACGCCTATTCATGCATAAACGATGCGCAGCAGCTCAGCTGCTACTTTGTTTGAAACAATTTATGTTGACGAAATAGAGCAAAATCAGGCAATAGTGTTCAGACAATGCAAGTCACTTAATATTAAATTCTTCTTTAGTGAACTGTTGTATTAAACCAATATCATTTGCAAACTCCCTTAAATAATAAATCTGTCCCTCTCCTTCGTTCATCGCGATCTTTCATTATAATCAATGCAGCTCATCCATAGACGACTGGTTATAGGCGCGGGGAAGGGGAATTTTACTGCATAATATAAGCAGTACGACACAGCAGTTTATATGTAATATTTAATTATTATCAACATTAATTCTGCTGTTAAAAACTAAAGAAAGAAACGGTGTAGGAGAGTGGTTATTGTGCAAACAATGGGAAACAATATATTTGCGCAGTGTGCGCATGTAAAAAAAAATCTATTCCAATTTGAAGCTTGTGACAAACGCGCACATCAACCCGATCACTTTACATAGCGTTCATGTAAACACTACATTCAGATTCATCAATCGAAATGAATTCAGTCAGATTGAACCAAATATTGTGCATTTAAACGTAGTTGTGTTCAAGGAATCAACACATGTCTGTGATACATTACTCACCGCTGCAAAAACACGTTGTAAGTACGTTAGAAACCTTTAAAACTCCTTTAAAATTTGCACTGATGCTCTTAAATATTTTTTCATAGTCGCACGCAGTAGTTTTCAGTCACAAACGTCACTGCTTCTCCATAAATTCATGCAGGGCTGCGCAATCTGCGCATCAGCTCGTATGCTAAGATTTTTTTTCTCGCGCTACCCCATCTCCACCCCAATCATTAACGCTGTTTCATTTAGTCTTTGACTGCACATATAGGAAAATTTTTGAAATAGCACCATTCTACTAAACAACATTTATTTCAAAATTATTTCAAGCACTTTCAAGGACCTGTATTTGTTTTCAAGTACTTTCCAGGCCTTGAATGTGTCTGATATTCAAGTACTTTAAAGAAGCGTGGGAACCCTGTACATACTATGTGTGTACTGTGTATATTTATTTTGTGTGTGTGTACATTGTGTGTGTGATGGAAGATATGTGTTTTAAGCCGATTCTTGAAGACGGCTAAGGTCTGAGTTGGGCAGGTCATTCCACCAGGAGGGAACATTTAATGTAAAAGTCTGTGAAAAAGTGATTTTGTGCCTCTTTGGGATGGCACAATATTGTGCCATTCACTTGCAGAACGCAAGCTTATAGAGGGCACATAAGTCTGAAGTAATACATTTAATTAAAGGGGTGCAGAGCCAGTGGTGGTTTTGTAGGCAAACATTAATGCCTTGAATTTTATGCAAGCAGCTACTGGTAGCCAGTGCAAATTGATAAACATGCGTGTGCGTGTGATGTGCGTTCTTTCCGGACAGAACTGGCTGGAAGACCTGCCAAGAAGCATTGCAATACTCCAGCCTGGACAGAACAAGAGCTTGAACAAGGAGTTGTGAAGCATGTTTCGAAAGATAGGGCCTGATCTTCCTGATGTTGAATAAAGCAAATCTGTGGGAATCTGCAGTTTTAGCAGTGTGGTCTGAGAAATTCAGCTGATCATCAATCACAACTCCAAGGTTTCTGCCAAGGAGTTAAGGCTGATGTGGTTGATGGTGAAACTGTGATGAAATGATGGGTATTATATGAGTATTATGTATATTATATTACATTATATTATATTATATATTTTGTTTTAAATGATTTTTTTAATCATTACGTTTAATCTTGGGGCAATGGGGGCAATTTCAGAACTCAAGAAAATGTTATGTGGTTAAAACAAGTGGTAAAATGTTTGTAAACTGTACTTTTACTAAAATAGAGCCTGAGGGGTGGCTTTTCCGCACAGATGGAAAGTCGTTCACATATCAACGGGGTATACTGGGACCCTCATTAAGATGTGGCATAACTCTATGAAGTCCCCTAGTGAGTTGCAAGAGGATATGCTTGGATATAACTACAGAGTAGAGACCCCCCAGTGGGGCATCTGTAACCCCTTCACCACTACAGCGATTCATGACCTGACCCTGGACCTCATAGCTCCATACTCCATGACAGCTTTGTGTAAAAGTGACAATCATAATGCTAGAATTAACTCTGAAGCGCATGCCCAACTGAGAAGGGGGGTGTGGGACTGACGCGACTTGTTTTGAAATAAACCTTAAAAGTTTTATGCCTCTCGTAAGTTCATTGCTTTAAATTGTAAATACCATGAAGAGCAAAGCCAAAGCCACACAACTTGCTGTGAACCTGCTTAAAATAATAAGGTCTGCTGCACTGCTCATCCCAGTGGAAAAGATGAGAGGATTTAGATTTCACACATGAGAAGAGGAGAGGAGGAGATACTGGTATTCTCATAGCTTACATTTTCTCCCCGAAGCCTCCAGCGGGTCATGTAGATGAACTCCATGGTGTGGTCTTTACCCATGATCTCACCATTGCATAGAACATCTAGCTGCAGAAAAAGCAATTTCATTGCATGGTAAACCAAAACAGGCAAGCAAACATGAAACAAGCAAACCAGCAGAAACATGATAAACACGAAAATATGGTGGTTTATTGGCGAAACACATGCAATGAAGTAAAAGACACATGTTTGAGTCCCAGAAGAGCATATTTAATTTGAACTGTTCCTGTCATGGAGGTCATGGATTTGATTACCAGGAAACACACATACTGAAAAAACGTATAGGTTAAATCACATTATATGCACTATAGGCTTGCATAAACATGTCTGCAAAATGCATAACAATAGGGTGACCATACATGCCATTTTTCCTTAAAATATTTCCTAAAAAATATTCCCATTTCTTAAAATAACCAGGTTTTGGCTTTGTTTGTATGTGCAGATGTCATAGGTATATAGAGTACCGTAAGAGCTATAGAGACCAAACGGCTCCTTATGCTTTCGAATCACTCTCGAATCACTTTGATGTCAAACACTGAACGGTTGGCGCAGCGCCGCTTCAGTTCCAATACACCATATATTTAGTTTTGCTTCTCTGTAGATCCCAACTACTCACGCACCACAATTGGTCAATTATGTACAATGCCTGCATGTTATTGGTCAAACTACTTTTCAATTATTACCTTCAGCAGGTATGAAAACAGGAAAACAAAGCCAAAACAAACCTGCCCAGGATGTCTCCAGGAAAAATTGGCACATATTGTCACCCTACATTACAACATGTACATGTGAAATAAACATAAGGCAATATGTAATATTCACTAAAATCGTGGTGTCTTTTTTGCTAACAGGAAAAATACGTAGACTAAAGGTATTTAGGTGTTACCTCATAAGAACTGGGAAGCTTTAACTTCAGACTTAAAAACTTCTTGATTGTTCCAACTGTCACTCTTGTTGAGCAGCGAATAAATTTTTTCATTAAGCCCTGGAAAACAAGGCAAATAGACAACTTTGAACAAATTTCCAAAATGAGACTAATATTAGAATCAAAACATTAGAATAATTTCTGAAAGACTGTAGTAGTGACTGCTGAAAATTCAGCTTTGCCATCACAGGAATAAATTACACTTTAAAACACATAAGAAAACAGTTTTTTAACTGTATTAATATTTCATAATATTACTAGAAAGAAAGAAAGAAAGAAAGAAAGAAAGAAAGAAAGAAAGAAAAAGAGATTTATTAGCAACCAGGGAGATATGGCAATGTGGGAGCCGATAGAAAGGATTGAGCTTTGGAGTTACGCTGACTGACACCAGGCTTTAAAAAAGCAAAAAGATCAGTCTTGACTTCAATCTTAAAATGTCAAACATAAGGATCTTGAGGAACAAATCTGATCCTGGATCACCTTTCCTTTAGAAGGGATGAGGGGGCAAGACCAACAAAGAATGCCTATAAAAGAACACACAAAGTCTGATAGGAGGAGGAGAAATGTATTCAAGATGGCTAACCTTAACAATGTTCTCTCCCATCTGCCCATTGTTGCGCAAGCAGTCCAGACAGATGGCTATCTGTGGATCACTCCTGTGGTAGTCTCCATCACCTTTAACATCATCATCTTCATCCATTCGGGCCTTCTTACATATAGGGCCATCCTCTGGAAAAAGACAAAACAGAGGTGCTCATGTTAAAGGACTGTCATTTAAATCACTTTATCAAATAGTCTGAACTTGTGTTTCATCCACCTTTCATACAGATTTCTTACATAAATGTACTTTTTATTGAACTAAATTGAGTCAACATAACTAAAATGAGCTAAATAATTAAATCAAATTTACAGTATAATATAACTGATTACTTTTTCAACATTTAAGTGTTAATGTGTTATTTAATGTGTTAATTGTTATTTTCTTGTTTCTTACTGTGAAACTGCTTTGACAGTGTATTGACTCCCCAAAATGGTTAAAACACAAAATTCCTGTACAGAGTAATCTACACATGAAAATAATTTCATCTTCTTATAGAAAAAAAAAGACTTAACAGACGCAATTTGGACAAAATATGTGCCACATTATATGCTCCTCTGACAATGCAGGGCACAAAAGCTAAACATTTCAAACTAATAGATATGCTAATGTAAAATAGCATCTGCATCTTTTCTCAGGCTTTCTTTTATATGAAATAGATAATATTCAAAAAGATGCTCTTGGAAAAATTACGAATGTGGTAATTATCTCATCATTAAGAACTGCTTACAGCTGCAAACACTTACAAGTTGCCTTGGAGACTCCAAGTATTATGAAAGTCATTCATTTTGGTTCATACATTCAGAACAAGAGCCGCAGATTACGAAGATAGTGGTACACATACAAAAAAAAAATACAAATTTCAACAAATCATACAAAACATAATTTAACTAAATGGGGCATCCAGTAGTTCACCTCCCAGCTGGCCAAAACAAATAGGGCCATGTAATTTTACTACTGATGAGATGCAGAAAAACAAATAAACGGCATGTGTCATCACTATGATTCAATATGGTCAGAAAGGCAGAAATGAAGTCATCTTGTAACAGAAACCCTCGTAAGAGCAAATTCTGACTTGCTGGCCAGTGTAGTACTTAATAAAAAATAGTTTGATGGCACCCTGAGGATAATGCAGTAATGCCTAGCATAAGTGTTTGAGGTTGGCTGAGGACAGTGAGCCGAAGCCGCAAAAAAAGTAATCAGATTTTTCAGAAAATTAGCCAATTTGTATTTTTAAAAAAATTACAAAAAAAAAAAAATTCTAAATAAAATGTTGATTTTTATATATATATAACTACTTAGCTGCTAAATAGCTGCTTTTATCTTATAGAGCACAATTATTTACTTTTTTTTTATTGTAAATAAAAAGGTTTGGTTAAAACACCACATATATCTAAATTCCAGTCATATATCTAGAATAAAGTCCATCAGTTTTAAAATTTTAGTGTTTATCTTTACAGTTGTAACTGTATAAAATAGTTGTACAGAGTCAACTATCAGAGTTACACAGATACATCTATACTGATGACTCACATCTTACTACCCACCACCTCTAAGTCAAGGTCACTGAAACTGAATAAGTGTGATAGATCCATTAAAGCTGTGAAAACATTACTTGATAAGAAATGAAAGAAGTTTAAATGCTGATACAGCAAAGTAACCCATATGGCTCATAGCTAGGACAGCCTAATATGTGGGATTAAAGGGAAAGCCAAAAATGAAACTTCTTTCATTATTTACTGACCCTTATGCTATTCCAAACCCTTATCACTTTCTTTCTTCTGTAAACCACAAAAGGCTGAACTTTCTTGCTGCTCTTTTCCATACAATGACAGAGAGCATTGTCAACAGAGAGCATAAATGTATCATAACACTAGTTTATGTAACCGGTGTGTTTTTGTCTTTCAAAGTCTATTTAGGATATTTTTATAGTGCTTTTTGTCATTGTGAGAACTTTTAATTTTCACAGCTCATTCACTTTCATATGGAAAACAGCAAGGTCAACATTCTGCTAAAATTCTCTCACTTTTCATTCAGGTTTGAAGCTAAAACAGAGCGAGTACATAAATGACAAAAATTAAATTTTGGGGGAAACTATTCATTTAAATTAGTAAAGCTTTGAGTTAATATGGGGAGTTATAGATTATTTCACTGTTTGAGTAATTTACCATCAGGATTTTCTTTCAACTTGTTTCTTTTCCAGAATTCAACCTCTTGCTGCTCTTCCTCTGGAAGAAAAAAAGGGAGAAAAAGTTAATTAAACGCCAGCCGATATATGGTATCTATATATGACACAAGAGTTACTTTAAAATGGCAAAATACATACTATCTCTAAGACCAGGCACAAGCTTGAAAATGACTTCTTCTAGAGTGTTGTCCAGCCTTTGTAGAAAAGAAATACACAGAAATGTGAGCTACCAGAACACCAGTCATGCTAATGCCCCTGTCACATCTGTTAGCAGGTTCAAGCTAATGCTGCTCTGTGCTCTTGTTATCATGTTATCATTCTGCCTGGTATAGGGGTGGAGATGCATCACTGGTGTGGAGAGGCAATCCTGTGCAGAGTCAGTCTCACAGCTGACACTCTGGCTCCAGAAAACAGCCCGGCTGTTGCTTGGAATGCCTCCCAACCAGGATCAAATTCACTGGCACTCTATGACCCCACACTGCTCAAAATCAGGCAACTGTGGATAACAAAAAAATCCCTCAGATCTATTATGGGAAAGCTATTAGATTGTGTTTCAGATTTCTTCGAAATCAAATAGATTAATCTTATTAATCCTTATCATAGCTTGTATTGCTGTGTGCTCAACAATGCTACACTGAATCTGATCCAAGACCACTTCAAGCAGATTTGCTAAAGAGGTTTTGACTTAGTAGTAGGATATCATGGATCAGTGTGGTTTACCTTAACATCTCCAAGGGATTCGTTTCATGAACCTGGATACCACATTTTGGGCAATCATTGCTGTCCTCAAAATGCTGGACTATACAGCTTTTACAAACTGTACAAAAGCAAAAAAAAGAAGAAATTATACTTAAATAACAGAGAAAAAAAATTCTGTGAAATTGTACAGTAAAAAACAACAGCTGTGGCTGCCAGAACTTAGCTGTAATAATAAAGTAGCAGTTCATCATCTGTAAGTTGTAAGATGACTTCTTTTTATTTACTTCTAAAAATGGCAAATTTTACATTGCTTTACAGTATTTGATGTCCTATTATATTTATTACAGATTTACACCATATACAGGCCATTCTACAGAACTGGTGCAAACTGCTGTCCCACAACCAAAAACATTTAAAAAATATTTAAGTATTCAAATCTTAGATGTTTATTAAGATCGACAGTGTACGTTTTAGTCTATTGGCTGAGACTGATTTGAACTAAACCCATAAATTTATGATCAGGAAATATTCTTTTGTCCCCTTCTCTCAAAACTACAAGGTGTGAGTAGATAAGTCTCATCATTTTGAGGTAAATGTGTTCAAAAGTCTGAAAAATCTGTATGTAACTTTAAGGAAAGTCACTACCAAATAACTTTTTTCTACAATTAAGCACACTTTTTTGGGAGTTATTCCATAACATTTAGTTTTTACATGTATACACCGGTTCAGAACTGTGCTAGCTAACCATGTGCTGATTAGCATCTTTAACCTATGTCCAAAAGTATCTAAAATTGCCACTACCGAAACATTTGGGGTTAAAATTCGAGTTAAAATTCTGTAATGTGATGTGGTTGCTACCAAAGCATTACTGTCACTACCAAAAATGTGCTGTCGCTACTGAAACATGGGATGTTTTGTCAAAAATAAAATATACTGAATTATCAACTAAGATTTTATGATTTTTGGTTCAATGTATATTTAAACTAATGAATCCTTAACCTTAAAGTCAGTATGATTTTTTGCCTTTTACAAAGAAAATTTGGATTTAAAATACAACAAATCTCATAAATTACAACTGAAATATTATTTAAAATTTAATTATTAATTTAACTCTAAAAAAAAAAAAAAAAAATGTATAAAATAGCAAAAAATATATATTTATAATCTAGATGTACGCAAAATCTTAAAAGGTCAATATAACCCTTCTAATTAAATTATTATTATTACTGTGTTTCAGTAGTGACAAATTTGGGGAGAGGACAAATATTCCAAAATATTCTGAATACACAATATGAGAATTAACTGCACAATTACTAGAAATGTGTATATGGATATTATACAATTTGCATACATACAATTTTTTTTTGGAAAAAGACATTTTTTTCAAGACTTTTCCAGCTCTGACTTTGAAACAATTTTGTAGAATGGTCCATATAGCAAGTCTAACAAACTGGCATTTAAAGCTTTAGCTGGCTATGCTTAGCCAGTAAAACACCGATCATTTTCCACCTGCAAAACCGTAGCAACAATCATTTCCTTATTGCTCTGTGAATACACACATGCAAAGCTGTTAACACACACAAACTAAATCAAACTTCTTTTCCTCATGAGTGAGAGTGAAAAATAGCCACCGCCCACACACTGACATTGATACAAGACACAATCAGGTCATCACTGTGTGTAATAATCAGTTGGGCACATGGCTAAAATACAGTGTATGCCTAGTACATTCAAGATATGGAACTATTTTATGGCATTAATTAACTTTAAATATAAGCTAACTTACTCATGGTTTACATTTAATATGCTCCAATCAAACAATCAAGCACAAATTGCATACTAACTCCATCAAGAAAATATTTTGTGTGAAAATAGCTTATGCTTGAGGAAGATATCTGTTGTCATGGTGACTCATCTACAGATGACAGTGACAGTGTGTTGGTCATGTATCTTAAAAGTGAGGGAGTTTCCACATCTGGTTGAACCAATATAATGCAAAAAGGAAAGTAGGTCACTTACGCCTGACAATAAAACGACAGATGATTAATGATGTTCACATAACCTAGGTGGAAACACATATGTGTCTAACCAAGCATTACGAAATCAAATGTTCCTAAACTCAAATAATATTAAACATGAACAACAGCAGGAGTATTTATCAGCTTAGGAACATGCAACAAACACTAGTCTAAATACTCTATCAGTCAATCTGTTAAGTGCCAGGTAGGTCTGCACTAAATACAGTAGTTTGACTGGACACATTGATTCTTATATTAAACATTTAACAATTACCGATATTACCGACCTTAATTCTGCTATCCTAACTTTGTATAATTACATTTTATTATTTTAAGTTAACCTTGCTTCTTTTTTCACACACTGACCGTGATCAGAACAGATCATTTTTGCGTCAAAGCCCATGGGCTGAAAACAACTGCTAAATCATTATTAAAATTTTCACTAAATTCTCATAGAGACTGTAGATACTTACAGGTGTGCAGGCACTCTGTCACGGTGGTGGGCTTGATCAAGTATCCTTTACAGATATAACAGGTGATGAAATGGTTGAAGTCCCTCACCAGGTGTTTCCTATGTGATGTCATTGTCAAGTTTCCAAAAGGGGGGATGAGGGAAAAACAGATGGTGTAAGGATGAAGCCACTCTGTGGCTCAACTGCAGTATTCTGCTGAAGGGCCCCTGGCCTTCTCTTCCTTCATGACATCATGGGAAATTAAACATGCCTTTAAGACAGACCTGTGGATGTGGATATAACAATTACGCTTTATAACAAAATTTTGAAATCATTGGAAGATTTTTTTTTTTAACTTTTATTGCTTTGTGAACATTATATCTTTTTGTGTAACATTAGCTCATAATCTTTGTTTGTTAAAGGTGCATTTAGTAAGGCTGTATTTGACATCATACTTTCTGAGTAGGTACTTCTTTTGAATTTCTTATTTAGTCACAGTTAAAAATCAGTGGTTCTCTATTCCGGTAATGGCTTACACAGGGCAAATTCCAAACACTTTTCCACCCTTGAAGGTCACTTTTCGAAGGGGACACCATTTAAACGCATTCCAAAATAATGTGAATCCATCCACAAAGGGCTTTTTCACAAATCTGACGGTTACTTCTTGAAAGTCATTTTATCATTTATTGTCATGTGACCAAAGGTGGCACATCCACATGATTTTAAAAGCAAGACATAGCAGGAGAGTCTGAGTTATCATATGAGCAGAATAATATTTAATATTATAAAATAATAATATTATTAAGTTTAAATACATTTCATAAGTAAGAAATTTGTTTAATAATAGATGTGTTCAGTAAATGTGACCTGCAGGGTTCAAAGAAGAGATGGCAACTTTTATAGCAGAGAGGGAATACACACATACATAAAGTATATTTTAAACTTCATTATAAAATGTATTTATTTGTAACATATTAACAGTAATAAAAAAAATAACATTCCAGGTGAAGATAATAAGGAAACTGCTTGGTCTTCCATGACTCCCTTCCCCAAGTGCATTCGAAAACAGCTTCATAATGACAAGCAAGTGCCCTGCTCCCTTCAAGGTCCTCACTTCAGTGGCTCTGCCCTTTGAAGTGAGCAGGGCATGGGGATGATCACTTCTGATTTGAATTTGCCCACACTCAGTTCAGTTAATCCTAATGAGCTGACGATCTCAATCAGGTGTGTTAGACAGACATACAAATAGCATAGAGTGGTGGGTTCCAGGACTGGAATGAAGAACCACTGTTCTATATAGTATGAATATTCACCATGCTGTCATTATCATAGTCATGTGACCTTCAACCATAGTCAAGGGCACTTTGGAGTGAGAAAAATAATGGCCGCCATATTGAAAGGTCATTTTAAACTGAAGTACTCAAAACTGGCCACTTTTGAAGGGCCTTTGCAATGAAGGATTTTGAGGGTACAATT